>APFE030911790.1:6299-28678 GCA_000404065.3 Pinus taeda | reverse complement strand
GAATTATCTTTGTTTGAAAACCCCATTTGCCTCAGCTTTCATGTCAAGAAACCTTGCCACTGAATTTATTGACTTGTTGACTCCATAGCCCAATGGTAGCAAGCCTTCATTTTTTCAACCTACAAACACACAAACCCAAGATAGAGTTAGCCATCTATATTATCATCAATCAATATCATTAATCCTTTTAGAGAGCCCTCTCAGGCTGAGGAGGCTAAGCCTTAGCTAAAAGATTGGTTTGAAATAGTTACATTAAGATACTCTGATCAGCAGCCTATCAGGGACCTATTTTGGTGATAACATTTTGGTGCATCTGCCGGGAACCTGAAGCTTATTCTTTCCCGAAATCAAGAGGCTGAACTTCTGAAGGTAGCAGGAGCTCAGACATCTTTTCGAGGCTGCAAATCTACCTTGGCAAATCCACACATCGAATAAGAATTTGGAAGGTGACTCCACTGCTAGAAGATCAGTAGCTTGATGAAGCTTCAAGATGAGTTCCACTGTAAGAATGAATGCCAAGTATGCTCCTATGAATCGGTCTCATATCCTTGGTTTTCAAAATCCTATGCCAAAGGTTGATTGGTTAGAGGATCTTCCAATATTCAAAGATGAAAAGAAAGACAATGCTGCTCTTCATTTGGTTAGGTTCCATATGCATGTACGCATTCTTAAGGTTCATTTCCCTGAAGATTGTCTCATGAAGATGTTTATGACCACTTTAGAAGGAAAAGCATGGTCTTGGTATAAAAGTTTGGAAAATGGTTCAATATATTCGCTTGCTAGTTTTCATGATGAATTCTATAAGATGTATAAAGAATGTCACCCTTCTTTATTGTTGCTCAAAGATTGTTGTAGACATTCTTTAAGTCTTATCCAGTACTTGGAGGATTGTTATGATGATGATGAATTTATGGATGAATAAATTTTAGAGGCTCTTCATAACAATGTATTTCAACACCAAGAAGAAAGTATAACATCCCATGAAATGCAGCATGAAGATCAGCAGAGGTTTACTTATGAAAACCATGTTTCATCCTTTGATATAAATGAGAAGATGTAGCAAAATTGCCAAGATTTTGATCACAATGAGTATGAAATTGATTGCAAACACCAAGAAGAAGTACTGGAAGATAGCTATTATAATGCTCAGGCAGAAGAAAAGGTGGTTCATGTTTGTAATTCCTTGCAGCAGCTTGCATCAAAGAATGATCTTTATAATGAAGAAAATTACATTGTTTGTGGGAATCATGCAGAAAGGCAGTTGGATAGCACATCAAAGGGGTCCTGTGTGGTTGAGAATCAGTTGTCTGAAAATGAAGAGTGTTATGATGATCATTCTTTTCAAAAGGTTTCTATGTCAGAACACAAGGAGAGGGTGTTGCTTCCTTTCTCTTGCATGATTGAGGAAGAGTACACTATTATTGAAGATCAGTTTGCACAACCAGAAAGTTACGAGAATCATCAAGGTTATCATGTATTCTGGTATCCTATAGCTAAATACATGGAAGAGTTTTACTCTCCATTGTTTCAGTTTTTCTATGAAGATCAGAGGCAATTTCAGTGGCAGTGGTCATCACAATATCATAGTGGCTCTGAACTCCGATGCAGTCAAAAAACTCAAATATCAGATAAGACAGATGATTGGCTACATTGGAAATTTCACATTGATTGAGCTGAAAGGAATTTGAAATTGATAGGGTAGGTAGGTAGAGCAATGCAAATAAGCTTAGAGTAGGTTGACTGAGCATCTGTTTCAGTAGGTGCAGTTGGAATTATTCGTTCAAAAATCATTAAAGGCTTGAGGAGCAAATTGGGCAGAAGTTCAAAGTTTTTTTCTAGAGGATGGATAGCGGCACTGGAACTACAGGTTCTTAATGTACCACAAGGGCACACTATCCCTAATGGAGCCACTGTTATCACTGTAAAACTTGCTTAAAAAATTTGGACAACTTACATGGTTTCTCGATTCTTGTATCATTCATGGTCAAGTCATGCTCAAGTCATTTTTATGTTTTAGAGTCTAAGTCATAGGGTTAGAGTCCCATGTCCATCTTCAAATAAAGTTTGATAGCCTCACTCCATGTCCTAGAAGCCTCACCATGTGTTTAGAAGTCATATCTCACATGATTTTGGAGAAATTTTAAAACTTGCTATGAATCCATGTTTTCGTAGCCCAGACAGTGTAAAAATCCTATTTTTCGCTACGAAATCAGTGTTTTTGTAGCGCACTACGAAACCCCTGAAACAGCCTGTTTTCGCAGAAAAACTGTTTTTACTAGTTAACTTCCAGAAGCTTTCCTGAGCAGCTCAGAACTCAATTTTACAAAATGAAAGAGGATATTCTTCATAACATGATTAAATACAAAAACCTATTTTATTTTCTTCAAATACATTCTGAGGTGGGAGGAATTTATGGTTAAACTTCCGCTATGAAACTGCTGAAAGTCAAGCTTGGTCTTCTAGTTTTAACAGTCTTTTTCAAGATCATTTTATCGTCACATGCAAAGGTATTTTGGAATTAGGAAAGAGGTTTATCTTCATCAGCTCTCCATATACAATAACCTATCTCACTTTATTCATAAGTTTTATCAGTTGGAAGATAATAAGCTTTAATTGAGACCTTAATTTCAGAACATGGATTTTTCATGTTTGACACATGTTTTTCAACGACAGATTCTGGACAGCTGGAGGAGTATTTTTAAAAAAAAAGAGAGGTTTTTTTTATATACATCATGGAATACAAGAACCTCCATCATTTTCAAAAAATATATCATGGATGAGGAGATAAAGGCTCTGTCCCACATGCCATTTTCAGGGATCCTAAACCTAAAAACAGGGAAACATGTTCCCTAATTTCTAGGGTTTGTCTTTAGCAGTCAGATGACCACGTGGGAGGCTTCATCAAATTCAATTTCTTGAGGTTTCAAGTTGTCAAAGAATGTTTTAAATTCTTAGATAAGTTTTTTTTAATCATGATAAGGAGTTACACTCCTAGTTGTATTACGTCACTAGCACTCCTAGTTAACAGCTAGTTCTAATTAATGGTTTGTTTTATGGTTAGAACAGGTGTCACTGATGGAAAATTCGAATTATCTTGATCAGGGATTATGGAATACTAATTTTAAATGCATTATATAGAGCAAGAGGTCGAATTAGAAAAAGGGGTTGGAGATTTTTTGGCTCAACTGCTGCTTTATGCTATGAACTATAATCAGTAATGCAGAGAGGTTTTCTTGAACAGATCTGAGTTCTCATGGAGTTAATCCTTTCTTGATCTATATGTTATTTTGATAACTTGCAGTAGATATTATATTTAATACTCAAAATTCGTAATCTAATGCTCTGACTTCCTTTAACAATAAGATGATTGTGTTTTATATTTGAACCACCAGCACTAGATTACATTGTTATTGTTCAGAATTCACAACCATGTGCTCTGATTTCTTTAGTGATGGAATGATTGTGTTGAGAAATAGATCTCATTTATACTACTCAGAATTCCTAATCTTATGCTCTGACTTCCTTTAGTAATGAGATGAATTTGTCTTTCCATAATCTTGTGAGTAAATCACCTTTGAACTATCATCGGTAGATTTCATTACTATTACTCAGAATTCATAATCCTATGCTCTGACTTCCTTTAGTAATGGAATTATTGTGATGACCTATTTCCTTAAGTGAATTATCTTTTTTTGAAAACCCCATTTGCCTCAGCTTTCATGTCAAGAAACCTTGCCACTGAATTTATTGACTTGTTGACTCCATAGCCCAATGGTAGCAAGCCTTCATCTTTTCAACCTACAAACACACAAACCCAAGATAGAGTTAACCATCTATATTATCATCAATCAATATCATTAATCCTTTGAGAGAGCCCTCTCAGGCTGAGGAGGCTAACCCTTAGCTAAAATAATTGTTTGAAATAGTTACACTAAGATAGTCTGATCAGCAGCCTATCAGGGACCTATTTTGGTGATAACAATGCCGACCAATTACATGGTTTTCCTTCTCTGGCCAGTTGGTCCAACACGATCACCCAACTTTGTGGGAAGGTTTCCATGCTTTATTGGCCATACAGTCGAGATGAAAATATGACCAAGTATTGATATGCCTTCCATAGTATCTTCATCTTATAGAGTTAGCACTATTTTTGGGTAAGTTTAAAGGATTCTTCATGATAGTCATGGGCTCTAACATCTCATACATCTCGTCATAGTCTCATGCCCTGAAGGTTGAAAGCTTCGTCCCACTAACACTACTCAAGTTCATCGTCTCGGGATCAGTGTGAGAGACAATCTAGTGTATCATGTTTGCACATGGGAACGCAGGGTATCTGCATGCAATCCGGTATAAGAAAGACTTTTGAATATTCACATACACCTGACGGTCTTCGAGGTCTTCCTCAAAAGTTCCTACGAATGCTTCATTAACCTCGTGCCACATCAAATTGATGTCCTTATCTAGAAACAATTTGGTATCTTCATAGATTAGTAGACTAGAGGACACTTACTTAACTGCTTCTCCAGCTGCATTTACGTCGGTGTCCTGTGATCTTGCTCTCTTGGAGGCCATTGATCTTGTGCTGATAAGAGGTGGATGAACAATTGAAATATTTTAAGACAAAAAAACATGCATGGTAAGAAATATGTCAGCAAAGACCAAAGCAAATTCGAGGAATGACATAGCACATACCTGGGAAATTGATAGGCAAGATTGCACAATTTCTTCTGGGAGGATGGGTGACTAGCTACTAGAACTACACAAAAGGCAGTCTTGGCTATTTGGGAGGCAAGATTGGCTACTAGATCTGTGGAATGTGCAATCCAGACTAGCTGCTAGCTGTTGGGACTACACAATGCACAATTCCAGTTGGGAGTGATTGCAGGCTCAGGGACTGCATTGCACAATTTTCTGGGCCACCAGACACTGTCCCTCATAAATGTGCAAAACAATCCTGGACGAAAGTGGTTGGGAAAAAATGTGCATTCCTAGAGAGGAAGGCAAAGCCTTAATTACCCAGAAATCATAATGTTGTCTCAGTGAAGGTAGAGTCTGAGCCAAGGTTGGCTAGAATCGCCGACAAGCAACTGAAAGTAAATATGAAAGTGAATGCATGGTGACACTAAATGAAAGAAGAAGTGATGGATATTGCATGCAAACATGAATGAAATATTCAGTAAATAGATCAACATGCAGGTGGGTCAAGCAAGTCCCTGAATCAGCGACCGTTTGTGCAAAATAGTTTCATGCATGCGACAACAGTGAGATAGCAATGAAAAGTGAAACAGTTCTAGGACAAGCTAGTATACATGTAAAAGATAGCAATCGTTCAAAGAAATCAAGCAAACAACAATCGCACAAGTGAAAAAAAAAAAAAAAAAAAAAGATAGAAATGCTAAAAAATACAAGTTGCGGCCACTTACCCATAAATAGTTGACCTGGATGTGTCGAAGAATCCTGGATGTGTTGTCAGATGTCAGAGCTCCAAGATCGATGTGAAATAATGAGAATTATGTGTCAAGTAAATGAGTTTTGCGGTGATGACGTGCATGCCACAATCTAGGAAAGAGTGACACTTAGAGGAAAGTTCCTAAACGAATTTTGCATGTAACCTCTAGCTGCTAAAAATGGTTGAATTCTGCCCAAATTTGTGCAAATTATGGGCTAAGCAGCGCTGTTGGGGAAAATTGCGCAATTTTCATTGTGAAGGTTGGCTAGCAGAATTGTGCAATTATGGAGCCTAGCAGGCTGCCAGATAGGATTGCGCAATTTCTGGAGGGAAGGCTGGTTTCCCTCCAAAAATGTGCAATTTCTTGGGGGAGCTACTCAGCCTACAGCTGGACCAAGTCCAAATGAATATCTTGTGAGGGGAATGCATCAAGTTGCAATCAACAGGCTTCCTTTGTGCAAGAAAACACTGAATCTTGTGTACTTAATGAAGCAAGGCAAGGTGATGTGAAAGGTTGGTAGGGAGGCTCCAAAACAAAGCTAAGGAAAAATTTTGGAGGGTGGTTATAGTCACTACAACACATGGTGACACATTGGTAGAACTCCATCTCTCTAAATGGACCTTGTTCGTGAAAAACAAGTCTAACACCTCCGAAAGTATTGCTCAGTTCTCAACTCATGTTGGTTTCACACTAGCTTGATTGTAATATGTAGCATCTGCCAAGATCTTCGTTGATTGACACACATTCCAAGCCAAGGCAACACAGTTGTTTCGATTTGGGTTGAGAGGTATATTGGTGGACAAGCAGTATAGTTGTCAGAGTCTTAGTTTCATCTCTGGTGCTGCTCTACTGCCAGTAGGCCTGGACAGTACCCCAGTGGAGTCACATAGGAACACAAGCATGGCTCTACTTCCAGCGAGCCTAGTCAGTAACCCGACAGAGTTACTTGCATCACCTCTCTGCATAGGAATCTTTTCTCTTCTTTCGCCTTATTCATTTTTCATTTTTCATTTTTCTTACTTTTCATTTTTTCATTTTTCAAAATTCTCAATTGTGCATAGCACTTATTCATTTCAGAGGCGGGAGAGGGATCCCAACTTATTGAGAGCAGAAGAGGTTGTTCCAATGGAGAAGTAGTTTACTATATCTTTGATGTGCCTGTTAAGGTTTTCCCCCTCACCTTACTCTACTTGACTGAGCAAACAAGGATTAATCCAAAAACAACTGACTAGAGTAGGTGACACTAGTTAGCATGAAAGCGTTTTGTTTTCACCAAGGTTCACTTAGAACAATGCGTATTTTCCTTCAACGTGTCATGGACTAAAAGTAACAAGATATTGATACAGAGGAAAGATGACAAATAACCAAGCAGTGATATCTGTAAAGGTCCTCTTGTACTTTAACTAGCTTGTTTCAAGAGTCGTACATGGTTTCATGTGAAACTAACCTAAAAACGAAACAACAAAACTAACAAACAACAAAACAAAGAAAGAGGAGAAGCAAAAGCGAAAGCAAAGCAAGTAAGAAAACAAGCAAACAAACAAACAAACAAAGTAAGCAAACAAGCATGCAAGGAAACTGACTGAAAGCAAACACTACTTCTACTCCCAAACTAACGGTGCATGGACCTAATCATGTGAAGTTATATTTCTAATGCAGCTACCCGTGCATTGGTTGAACCATGTTGGTGAAGGCTTGGTCTGCGAGCAACCTAGTTACACGAACCAGCAAGAAAGAAAGATATAACATTGAAGACAACCACACTTCGTGTTTCAAAGTGCCCATAGGACATAAGTGAGTACAAGTGTATGACAAGCAGTCCATGGAATTATCATTAAGATATGCGACACTACGAGAAACTTTGAAGCATAAGCACACTCTTGACTATGACATGCAAGAAAACGAAAGAAAAAAATAAAACTTGCATCGCGCACATGTGCTTGCAATGTAAGATTCCTCCAATGCATGAGCAATGGCATCATGTATTCCAAGTGGCAGAACCATGATCTATGTGTAAGATGTATCTTCAATGCATAAAGATGATTGATGAGGAGCCTTTGGTGATTGAGTAGTTTCCAGATCGGAAGTGAGACTAACCCCAAGAGATCGAGGGCCTGACATAACCATCAGCTGGGGCTGAAGTGCCTCAACAATCTTAGTTGTTTCAACTTCATCATCAAATAAATCATCATAAACTGGTGGCTTCGAAAGATCAACTATGATAGAGTCATGATCATGATCAAATATGGTAGTAAATGGATCATGACAACCATGATCAGAAAAATCAATGATTTCATCGGCATCCTCATGATCAAATGAATCAAACATAGGGGTAGATGAAAAGCAAACAAACTCATCTTTTGTGGTCCTAAAAAAGGTAGATGAAATATCAAGTGGATGTTGAATGAAAAACTTATCCTCTCCATTGTTTAATGATGGACCAACATCCGGTGTATCCTGTGAGTGATCAACAATGGGTGCATAAGCCAAGGCTCATTACAATACTGTCCAAGCTCTCTCCAAGATAGTCTTATCGGAATCTTGGCTAACCAAAATCCTTTACAATGAGTTACGAGGGACTATTTATAACAAAGGATGGGATGACCCTTGACATTCCCCTTTGTGATAGTTCAACTACCCTCATCACTCTTCTCTTCATCTACTCTATGACTATTACATCCAATGATCATAACTTGACATATAGTTGACATGACTTTACATTACAATGCACATGTACCCATGTGAAATAAAATGGCTTGAGCAAGCCAATCTAGACATCACTCTGACTTAGAAAACCATTGAACTCCAACTCCTCAACATTCTCATGTTGATCAATAGTAACATACTGATGCCAAGAACGATAGTCCTCAATGGTGTCTATGTGCTCCACAGTGATATCTATCTAAAACCTGACTCTTGCCTCCATAACATCTGGGTACACTGCTCAGGCTCCTCTGTCCAACTCATCTGAAAGTATGTGCATCATTGTCTTCAATGCAACCAAACTAGCAACATACCTGTGCATGATGTCTACACTGATGGGCAAGTCTGGGCTAGTGGCAATGCGCATCAACTCGTCGAAGTACGAACCAAGCTCTAGTCAGACATGGTTCTTTGTCTTCGCTTGGGTGAGAGTCCCAATAGATGGGATCACATGTGTGTGCACCAAAACATCCATACTCTTGAATATTCGTGCATGGGAAGTTTGTATGCTAGTGATGAGCTACATGAGCTCTTCATAGTTCCGAAACTGACTTCGGATATGTGCCTTCAACTTGAATTCATTGGCCCTCATCATCTTAAGCAAGTGAAGTAGGGCTACCTTGTATTTCATCATCCATGTTTGCATGTCATCAACAACAGCATGGAAGTTCATCAAGATATGTGCTCTTCTAGCACATTGTTGTTTCCATCCATTGAGATGGACAACTGCCTCATGCACGGTACCAAACTTGGGGTACAACAATCACATAATTGTGTCAAGAGACAATAACTCATCTAGTATTTCCTTCTTCAGTTCAGCTCAGACAGACGTTGTCACCAACTCTCCTGCTTGCTTGGTCGTCTGTAGTTCCTTCACCATTCGTTCATTCTCAGCTATCAAAACATGAACACTTGAGCTAGTGGATTCAGCATACACTCTAGCTGCATCATCCAAGGTAGCTGGATGTTTGTGCACATCAGTCACAATCACTTGTTCCTTAACTTACATAGGATATGTATGATCCTCCAGAGTTGACACTCTGCGAGATTGGACAACTCTATGTTGAGATTTGTTGAATGAGATGTTCTTCATCTCTCCTTCCAGCTAATCACCAAGGATCTCAGTGCCTCCTTGGTCACTTGAGACTTGCTCATCATCTGGATGTGGTGAAGCAGGTAAGTCGACCTCTTAGTGATGTGGCAAGAGGTTGGTGTCCTGTTCCAACTCTTGTTGCTCCATGGATGCATCCAATTATTGGAGTGCTTGTTCTATCTCATAAGCAAAGTCTTTCACCTACAATGGTTCACCCTGTCTGCCTAATGCCAACTAATATGATAAGTCCACTACCTATACAGGTGTTGTTTGATATGTTTTCACATGTTGCACCCCTGTTGTATCTATTTTTGTTACACTTCCCTCTCATGTTTGTGTAACTCTTGTTCCTTTTAGAGTTTCTCTTTCAGTTCATGCAACTCCTTCTCTGCTTCTTCCATTCACCTCTTTTCCCTCTCCCTTTGCATAATTTGCATGTCATGTTGGCACCTCTTTGCCTCTATAGCCATAGCTTCTTTCTCTACTAATGGATTTGCTCGAAACTTTCATTTTTTGTCCTCCTCCATGCGATCGACAATCTTCCTCTTTCCCTTTTTATGCACTAGTATGCTTGACTCTACTACTACTATTGCTACCGGTGCTAGTGTTATTCGTGATGCTACTTCATGTTGCTTCGCTAATCACTCCACAGTGAAGCCAACCTATTCATTGGGTCTAGAGAAACTGTATCAATATCTCCATGGGTCCTCCTCAAACCAATAAAATTGTTGGGTTGTGTTATATTCTTTCCACGACCAGCCCACGTACTTAATTGGGGGTTAGATGGGGGGAGGCCATAGGGGGTTTGAGGGGCACCCGTAACCATACTTTATGGGGTCCGAGGACCCTATGTTAGGATGGGCAAACCCACCTATGGTTTTGTGAATGATTTTCACACCTGTTATTGGACGCGATGGTTTTCGGTCCATGGTTTTGGACGCGATGGTTTTTCGGTCCATGGTTTTGGACGCAATGGTTTTTCGGTCCATGGTATTGGATGCTTCGGCATGTATAAATATGTATTGTAACAATGAAAGGAAAATAATAAAAAATAAAACTAGTAGTCCCGATTTTGGGATCCAGGGGAAAATCTCTATGTATATGTGTTTTATGTGTTATGCTCTCGCATTGTTTATTTTTTGTGTTTTAGAATTCGTATGTAGGTAATTTATGTACAGGGTTAAAACCTACATTTGGTATTGGAGCTATTTTGGCTTCAAGGGGATGCCTTTCTTGCTGAGGGGTTTCACTCGGGCCTGTGGTAGACCCTGTTCACTGGGAGATCTACAAGATTTATTTTCGTGGTGAAAGAAGATGGCGAGCAGTAGAAAGATCGAGATCAAGAAATTTAATGGTCAAAGTTTTGAGTTGTGGAAAATCAAGATGTAGGATCTATTGGTGGATAAAGGTCAGTGGATCACGGTAGACTCCGGGTACTAAACCAACAGGAGTGTCCAATGAAGAATGGAAGAAGTTGGATCAGAAGGCAAAGAGAATAATATGACTGTGTGTCTCAGATTCAGTATTGATGAATGTATCAGGGGAAGCTACGACGAAGGCTTTGTGGGACACGATAGGGACTTTGTACCAATCTAAGTCTCTGGTGAATAAATTGTTCCTGCGGAAAAAGATGTATAACCTGAGGATGAAAGATGGAAACTCAGTGACAGAGCATTTGAATGCATTTAATACTGTGGTAAGTCAGTTAGCATCTGCTGATATTAAAATTTCAGATGAAGATAAGTGCATCAATTTGTTGTGTTCTTTACCAAATTTGTGGGATAGTATGGTTATTGCAATAGGTAGCAATGCAATTGCCTTGTAGTTTGATGAAATAGTGTCAGCCTTACTGAAGGAGGAGATGATACGGATAAATACGGAGAGTCAAAATGGTGATGCCTTGTCTGTACGAGGACAGTCCCAGAACAAAGACAAAAATAAGTCATCGAGTGGGAGATCTAAATCTAGAGGGAGATCTAAATCTCCAGGAAAACCTGTAAAGGTGGTGTGCTAGAAATGAGGAAAGGAAGGGCACTACAAAAGGGACTGTAAATCTAAAGTTCCTGATAAAGGAAAGGGATATGATGATGCTCCTTTTGCAGACGTGAAAACTACCTCAGATGAAGGTGGGGATGTGTACTTGGCTTCTTCAAGTACACATGTAGATCATGAGGCATGGTTGATTGACTAAGGTGCATCCTTTCACTTCACTCCCCATAGAGAGTGGTTCTGTGAGTATGAGAAACACGATGGCGGTGATGTCTTCTTAGGGGATGATAGGAAGGCTAGAATCATTGGTCATGGAAAAGTAAAGTTGAAGTTGCAAGGTGGAAGGGTTAGAACACTTCTAGGTGTTCTACATATTCTTGCACTGGCTAGAAATCTGATTTTTGTAAGCAAGCTGGATGATGCAGGTGTAAAGATAATGTTCAAGAAAGGTACCTGCAAGATGGTTCAGGGAGCACTGGTACTGATGTGGGGAGTTCGGATTGGAACTCTGTACAAGCTGCAAGGTAACACTATTGTTGATGGGTGCAACAATTCTATGGTTCCTGAAAGCGGAGCTGAAAATCTAATGGTCTCTGGAGAGAAGAACATGATGTGGCATCAAAGGCTTGGGAATATTGGAGAGAAGGGCCTTCGAATACTTCATGGTAAAGGTATGCTAGAAGGTATGAGTAATAGCTCTCTGGATTTTTATTTCTGTGAAAATTGTGTATACAGGAAGTAGAATCAGGTGAGTTTCCCCTCTGGTAGTAAGAGGGCGAAACAGATATTAGATCTTGTGCACAGTGATGTGTTTGGACCTGTGAAGGTTCCATCATTGGGTAAGTTTATGTACTATGTATAATTTATAGATGACTTCTCAAGGAATACATGGATATATTTCCTTAAGAATAAATATGAAGTCTTTGATAAGTTTAAAGAATTCATGGCTCTGGTGGAGAACCAGACAGAGAAGAAGATAAAGGTGCTAAGGATAGATAATGGTCGAGAGTTTTGCAGCAAGGAATTCGAAGAATTCTGTAAGAAGTGTGGTATAGCACGGTAGAAGACTAATCCATATACACCTAAGAAAAATGGAGTTGCAGAAAGAATGAACAAGAAGTTGATGCAAAAGGGAAAGAAGCATGCTTAGTGGTGCTAGGTTAGGATAGGAATTCTGGGCAGAGGCAGTGGATAATGCAGGTTAGCTGGTCAACATGTCAACTTCATCAGCGTTGAAGGATAGTACTCCACAAGAGGTATGGACTGGTAAGAAAACCTCTCTTTCACATCTGAGGGTATTTGGATGTGATGTATATGTACATGTTCCAAAGGAGAAACGAACCAAGTTGGATAGTAAATCTGAAAAGTGCATCATTATTGGGTATAAGGATGGTTTAAAGGGTTATAAGCTTTGGAACCCAGCAAGGAGGAAGGTTGTGTACGACTAAGATTTGGTGTTCAGAGAGGTTAAAGATGTTATTAAACATGAAGGCCAACCAAAGGAACCTGAGAAGATAGATTTTGAGCTAAAGGAGGAAGAATCGGACTCTACATCAAAGGAGGAATCAAAATATGAAGAGCCACAAACTCTGGATGTGAGAAGATTAGTTTGAGAAAGAAGGTAGCCAGAAAAATATAGTCCATTTACTTTCTGTTCAAATTTTGCTTTTTCTGTTACTGATGATGATCCCAGAACTGTGAAGGAAGCAGTGGATTTAGAGGATGGTAAACTCTGGAAAGAGGCCATGGTTGATGAAATGGCATCTTTGCACAAAAATGAGGCTTGGGATCTGGTGGAGTTTCCAGTTGGAAGGAAACCCATTGGCAGCAAATGGTTATTCAAAAAGAAGACAAATGCAGAAGGAAAAGTGGAACAATACAAAGCTTGGTTGGTAGCAAAAGGTTATTTCTAGGTGCTGGGAATTGATTTTGGAGATATTTTTTCTCTTGTTGCCAAGGTAACTTCTATTATATTACTTTTATATGTTGTTGCTGCTTTTGATTTTGAGGTAGAACAGATGGATGTGAAGACAACATTTCTTCATGGGGATCTAGAAGAGGAAATATACATGAAGTAGCCTGAAGGTTTTGCGGTGAAGGGTAAGAAAGAACTGGTATGCAAGTTAAAGAAGTCTCTATATGGGTTAAAATAGTCACCAAGGATGTGGTATAAAAAGTTTGATACATTTATATGAGGACTTGGCTTCACCAGAAGCAAAGAAAATCATTTTGTGTATTTTAAATTAATTGGTGACCGTGTTATTTATCTGGTCTTGTATGTGGATGATATGTTGCTGGTTGGAAATGACAAAGAAATTATCCGAGATTTGAAGACCCAATTGGCCTCCAAATTCGACATGAAAGATCTTGGTGTTGCAAACTATATTTTGGGCATGGAAATTAAAATTGATCGGGCAAAGAGGAAGCTCTGGTTAAACCAAAGGAAGTATGTCAAGACAATATTGTAGAGGTTTAATATGCAAGATAGTAAACGTTGAAGGTTCCTATTCTTGTAGCTGTGAGGTTATCTGCTGAATAGTGTCCCAAGACACAAGAAGAGGAAGAGGACATGTCACGTGTTCCATATGCATGTGTAGTTGGTAGCTTGATGTATGCAATGGTCTATACTAGACTAGACATTGCACATGCAGTGGGAGTATTGAGCAGGTTTATGTCAAAACCAGGAAAGGAGCATTGGACAGCAATGAAGTGGGTTTTCAGGTGTTTGCATGGCACTAGTGATTATGGTTTATGCTACCAAGGAAGGCCAGGATTGGATAGAGTATTGGATATTCAAGGCTTTGTTGATGCTAACTGGGCTGGAGATTTGTTCAAGAAGAAGACCTAAAAGTGGGTATGTGTTTAACCTATTTGGAGGTGCAGTTAGTTGGATGAGTAAGAAACAATCTGTAGTGGCACTATCAACTACAGAGGCAGAATACATGGCAGCCACTGATGCAAGCAAGGAAGCAGTTTGGTTGCAGAGATTGTATTCAAGTATGGGGTTAGTACAGGGAGCTATAGGGATAGACTGTGACAGTCAAACTGCAATTTTCTTGGCAAAGAACCCTGCATATCATTCAAAGACAAAGCACATTGATGTTCAGTATCACTTTGTGAGGGATATGATAGAAGACAAAAAGGTGTTGTTGGTAAAGGTGGACACTTTGAAGAATACTGCAAATGCATTGACAAAATTTGTGAGCTGTAAGAAATTCTCTTGGTGTAGAGAGACTATGGGCATTTCAGGGCTTGAAAAATGACTAAGCTCTCTTGCGGCCCCCTGTGGAAATAAAACAACAAGTGGGAGAATGTTGGGTTGTGTTATATTTTTTCCATGACTAGCCCACATAGTTAACCGGGGGTTTGAGGGGGGGAGGTCACAGGGGGGTTTGAGGGGCACTTGAAACCCCACTTGATGGGGTCCAGGGCAACACCCCGGAAAATTTTGGTTTTGGACCATATGTTAGGATGGGTGGACCCACCTATGGTTTTATGCATGATTTTTACACATGTTTTTGGACGCAATGGTTTTTGGCCCATGGTTTTGGATGCGATGGTTTTTTGGTCCATGGTATTGGATGCTTCAGCATGTATAAATATGTATTGTAACATTGAAAGGAAAATAATGAAAAATCAAACTTGTAGTCCCGGTTTTCTGATCCAGGGGAAAATCTCTGTGTATATGTGTTTTATGTGTTAGCTCTGACATTGTTTATTTTCTGTGTTTTAGAATTCGTATGCAGGCAATTTATGTATGGGGTTAAAAGCTATAGAAATGCCCCTGGATCCATTTGAATTGAACTCTCATGCAGTTATCCTTCACAATACAATGTGGGTCATATGGATTGTAACTTCGGAGGTCGAATGGGACTTCTTCACCTTTTCTGCTTTGAAATTCGCTTGCTTGATACTCCGGATCTCATATAACCCAATCTGCAACAGAAGAGCATGCCAAGATGTCTTCTTCTTTTAGTGCAGTCCAGTTGTCAATCTTGCCAAGATGTGATAAGCTATTTCCTGCATGACAACAATCTCCAAGGAAAAATTCGGTAGAACATGTGGAGGCTTCTCCACACTAAACATTTGGATGAATGTGACGAATAGTGAGGCATACCAATAAGGAACGCCTAACAGTGCCTCCATTACTTCCTTTGAGATGCAGGGTGGATCCTTTTCAAATATCATCTTGTAAACTGGGGTGACAAAATGATTGGACAGTCGTGCGATTACTCCTCTAAAGATGCATTCGAACAACAACTCAAAATATGTGTTCATAGCAGTCTTCGTCAGTGACCATGCCAACTCCAAGCCCAGGAACTCCTGTTGGGCATAGATTGCATCTAAGATGTAGGCATACATGTAAATCTATGCATGCATACCTCCGAGTGATCGTCAAGCCTTTGTTACTTGTTCCTTCAGCTGATGAGCCAACATGTCGGACCAGTTACATGGTTTTCATTCATTGTTGAGTTGGTCCAACACAATCACCCAAATCTGTTGGAAGGTTTCCGTGATTTCTTGGCCATACAGTTGACATGAAAATGTGACCAAGTATTGATATTCCTTTCACAGTATCTTCGTCTTATAGATCTGGTTGGGTTTCAAACTGAATCGATCCAACTCCTTTACCCAGTTTTCAGAATGTCTCTATTGTTAGCACTACTGTTGGGTTAGCTGAAGGGAGTCTTCATGATAGTGACGAGCTCTAAAATATGATACGTCTCGTCATGGTCTCATGCCTAGAAGGTTGCATGCTTCGTCCCACTTCCTCTGCTCAAGGCCATTGTCTCGGGATTAGTGTGAGAGATGATCCAGTGTATCATGTTCACGCATGGGAACGTAGGGTATCTGCATGCAATCTGGTATAAGCTGGACTTTTGAATGTTTAGATACACTTGACGATCTTCGCGGTCTTCCTCAAAAGTTCTTGTGAATGCTTCATTAACCTCTTGCCACTTTAGTTTTATGTCCTTGTCTAGAAACAGTTTGGTATATTCATAGATCGGTAAGCTAGAGGACACTCGCTCAACTATTGCTCCAGCTGCATTTCCATCAGTTTCCTTTGATCCTGCTCCCTTGGAGGCTATTGATCCTATATTACTAAGAGGTGGATGAACACCTGAAAGATCTGAAGACAAATCAACATGCATGGCAAGAAATATGTCAGCGAAAACCAAAGCAAATTCGGGGAATGACATAGCACATACCTAGGGAATTGATAGGCAAGATTGCACAATTTCTTCTCGGAGGCTAGGTGACTAGATGCTAAAATTGCGCAAAAGGAGGGTTGTCTTGGAGGCAAGACTAGCTGCTGGATCTGCACAATCTAGACTATGTTGGGTTGTGTTATATTCTTTCCACAAATAACCTACATAGTGAACCGAGGGATTAGAGGGGGGGTGAAGCCCCCCCTTCGTTGCACCAATTGCGGAGTGGGGGGGTCACAAGGGGGTTTCACGGGTGTGGGTAGCCTCCCTCTAAGGGGTCCGGGGCAGCTCCCTTGGAAAAAAAAAATTGGACCCTATATTAGGTTGGGCGAACCTACCTATGGTTTTCAGCCCATGGTTTTGGACGCAACGGTTTTCGGTCCATGGTATTGGATGCTTCGGCATGTACAAATATGTATTGTAACATTGAAAGGAATATAATGAAAAATCAAGCTGGTAGTCCCGATTTTGGGATCCAGGGGAAATCTCTGTTCATATGTGTTTTATGTGTTATGCTCTCGCATTGTTTATTTTCTTTGTTTTAGAATTCGTATGCAGGTAATTTCTGTACAGTGTTAAAACCTACAGACTGGCTTCTAGCTACTGGCATTGTGAAATGCGCAATTCCAGCTAGGATTGACTATAGGCTTAGGGATTGCATTGTGCAATTTTCTAGGCTAGCAATCACTATCCCTCATAAATGTGCAAAACAGTCCTAGAGGAAAGTGGCTAGGAAGAAATGTGCATATTTGGAGAGGAAGGCAAAGCCTTCCTTCCCCAGATTGCGCAATGTTATCTTAGTGAAGGCAGAGTTCAGGCCAAGGTTGGCTAGACTTGTCGATGGGAAACTGAAAGAAAATATGAAAGTAAATGCATGATGACACTAAGTGAAAGGAGAAGTGATTGACAGTGCATGCAAACATGAAAGAAAGATTCAATAAACAGATCAACATGCATGTGGGTTAAGTGAGTCACTGAATCAGTGACATTCGTGAAAAACAGTTTCATGCATGCAAAAATAGTGAGATAGCATCAAAAACTAAAATAGTTCTAGCAAAAGCTAGTATACATGTAAATGACAACAAGCATTCAAAGAAATCAAGAGAACAAAACTCACACAAGTGAAAACATAAAAAGTGACAGAAACGCTGAAAAATATAAGTTGAGGCCACTTACCCATCTATAGTTGAGTTGGATATGTCGAAGAGTCCTGGATGTGCTGTGGGATATCAAAGCTCCAAGATTGATGTGAAAGAATGAGCTCTGATGCAATGAATAAATAATTTTTGAGCTCATGAAGCACATGCCACAAATCTAGGAAAAAACGACACTTGGAGGAAAGTTCCTAAACGAGATTTTCATGTAACCTCTAACTGCTAAAAATGGCTCCCCGAATCATGAGATTACTTTTGCATGTTTCCTTTTGCTATTCCAGAAAAAAGAAATCCATTCATGCAAGTCAAGTTTCCTTGGTCTCGAGTGGAACTGGTCAACCCAACTTCTCATGCATGAAGCTGCTCAACTACTTGAAGGAAATGCACATTTCTGGCTCGGAATTGGGTTGGCTGCCCATGATATTTGTGCAATTTCTGGGTAGAGCAACTGACTGCTACCCAAATTTGCAGAAATTCTAGGTTGAGCAGTCCTGCTGGGGAAAATTGTGCAATTTTCACTGTGAAGGTTGGCTAGCAGAATTGTGCAATTCTAGAGCCTAGCAAGCTTCCATACAGGATTGTGCAATTTCTAGAGGGAAGGATAGTTTCCCTCCAGAAATGTGCAATATCTTGGGGGATTTGCTCAGCCTGCAGCTGAACCAAGTCCAGATGAACAACCTATGAGGGGAATGCATCAAGTTGCAATCGACAGGCTACCTTTGTGCAAGAAAACACTGAAGATTGTGTACTTGATGAAGCAAGGCAAGGTTCTATGAAAGGTTGGTAGGGATGCTCTAAAGCGAAGCTAAGGAAAAATTCTGGAGGGTGGTTGTAGCTATCACAACAGGTGCTTTTGATGTTGGAGCTTTCACTAGCACCAACTCAATAGAAAAGTCTACTTCTCTTTGAGGTGGTAACTCTGAAATGTCAGTAGGAAACACAACTTGAAGCTATTGTAGATCTGGGTACCTCATCAAAACATCTACCTCCTCAACTCCCTTACCTTTGTCACTAGAGATATTTACTGCAAATAACACACACCCTTTCATGTGACTACGCTTGCACTACATGGATGTCACCATCCTAAATGATGTGGCTTTCTCCTTTCCTTGTAAAGCTCTTGGTTCCCCATTGTCATCCAAGCACTCAATGGCTTTGTCATAACAATCAACCTTGGTCCTATGAAGGTATAGCCAGTCCATACCCAATAGAATATTATATGATCCCAACTATAATGTGTTCATGGGTGTTGTTGTAGACATTTCATTCAACTCAAATGCACAAGCTCTTACCCAATGAGTACTTGTAGCAAGCTGCATTAACCAAGATTTTGAATGCACTTCTATATTCAAAAAAAAATTATCCACCAAGTGAGGACTAACATGACTATAATTAGATACAAGGTCAATCAAAATGGAAACAACTTGATCACAAATCTTACCATCCATATCGATGATAGATTCCTGATGATCTACTTGTCTGTTGTCTAGCACTACATAGATATGAGGAATGATATGTCCAACATCCCCAATAGTCTATGCCTCATGTGAACTATATATATAAGGCCTACCACCCTGATTCTATGGAAAATCTCTCTTAAGGTGTTCCTTACCGCATGTCCAACAATCCAACTGTCTAGTACCATCACCTCTTTATTGTTGTTTTCATCCATGTCCCTGTCTAGCTGCATTGAACTTCTTTTGTGGTGCCACATTTTCTTTCTCTTTTGCATTCTGAGGCCTTGTTATTTTTGGCTGCCATTTTCCTTTAACTTTATCTTTCCCTTTTAATCCTTGCTGAGATTCATTCTTACACTTTAAATATTCATATGAATGCTTCAATTTCCCACTAATATCCACAAGTGATTGAGGGTCATCACACTCAATCTGATATGTAATCGCTATTGGAAAACCACTAACAAATCATTGAACTTTGGCCTTAGCATATTTAAGATACGGTACATACCTCAATAGCTCCAGGAACTTAGTTGTGTACTCTTCATATGTCATCGATCCCATCTTTAGCTCATAGAACTCCTTGGCCTTATTGTAGTAGTACCTTTCTGAGAAGTACTTATTGTTACACTAAAATTTGTCACCATGACTATCTGCAGTTAGTATGGCTCCATCAACAGTCATATTATCCTCCTTGGCCAGCCTTATACCTCTGCTCTCCATGTCAAACTTCAAGAAAGAGAGAAAGTCTTTAAAAATCATGTTTATCTCTGGGTACGCAGATTCTCTCTACCTTACCTGCGTGTACGCACTCCAAGTTCATTATGCCTGCGTACTTGTATGCTCTGTATGTCAAGGGTTGGGTGCGTACCCCTGTAAAGGTCAGAAGGCGCGAGTTTCATCTTAAAAAAGTTACTTGTGGTCATTTCTAGAGCATTCTAGAAGCTTGTTTGACGTGTATTGAGCGCCTCCAGATGGTTCATGCATCCCTATGAAAGAGGAACTTATCCCATCAAGAGAGGAGCTACCCCATCCAAAATAGGGGCTTATCCCATTGATGTTGGACTTGATTAACTTCCTCTAGAGCACTATAAATACAAGCATTGGGCCAGAGGAGGGGAGGTTGAAAGCTGAACATTCCAAAGGGTAGATGCTGCTGGAATTAGGACTTCCTTGTAGAAGCTTGTGAGGAGAGATTACCATCCTTTCTTGTTTCATTTGGAAGTGGGTGAGATTATCAAAGTAAAGGAAAACTCTTGCTGGACCCTACGAGGAACTTGCACAACACCAAGGCTCAGGTTGTAATGGTTTCTTTTGTATCCTATTAATACAAATAAGTCCATTCTTCTCAACAATTTGTTATTAATGAGTTGTTTCATATACTCCTTGGTCTATATGTTGAATATGGTTTATTTTATGGGATATTCAGGTGCTATGTAATCGTTTGATTGTTAGTGAATGCAGGTTTCGAAGTGAAGGAGGAGCTCATCCAGATCGACGAGGCTGGACTACTACAATAGCGTTGGACTACAGGTAGGATCTAAAACACTTGAGTTCTCGTGTGATAAATGCATGTTTAGAGAAGGATTGCTCTTAATTGTCTTGTTTGTCACTAGAAAGTCTTAGGCTTCTAGGGAGATTGGTTTTGTCCGCAAGATTAACTCTTTCCGCATGACAAATTGGCGACTCCACTGGGGACTCCATTGATGTGATTGATTTTTCCTTTGAGTGACACTTTGATCTGAAAAGAGTCATTTCTTTTTTGATTTTTGACTGTTTGACTGTGTATTTGGGTGGGCTAGCTTAGAGTTAAGTTAGAATTTAGTTTTTCTTAATTTTTCAGTAGTACACACCCTCTGAGTTGAGCACAGTGCATACCTGTACGCACTGCAGCTTTGTACACAGAGTGTGCACGCACCTGTGCAAACAGGCTGCCTGCGTACCCTGTCAAAAATTGAGAAATTTCCATTTTTTCCGTTTTTTCCCTTAGATTTTGTCTTTCTTTAGTTTTTACTGCCCAGATCCACTGGTTATCTATCAAAGATCTTCACCTGAACTTGTTTCGTCAACGTCAAGAGTTTTAGTGAAATTCATAGAAGTTCTAGCCTTAGGGTTTGATTTTTGCATTGGTCCTGTAGTGACTTTGACTTTAGAAGTTGTGAAACCTTGGATCTTTCTGGTTTTGTCAGTCTTCTTGGGAGTCGGGCCTGTCATAAAGTCTACCTGTGTGAGCAACCTACCTTTGTGTTGTCTCTTTGCGGAATTTCGAAATAGCTTGTTGATTGAAGTTGTGAATTTCATTCTTAAGAAAAAGAACCAAAGAGTTTCATTTTTGTTTTTTGATTGGTTTATGATTCTGCATGAACTGGTCCTTGGTTTGATTGTTACCGAGTAAAACAACCTGGAATCATCTTAGTAGGCTTTTGCCTTTTTAGATTTGCTTTTAGGTAAATTTCCTTTTGATTTGCTTTTGAGTTAGTTTTTCATAGATTTTTATAAATTTTGAAATTGCTTTTGTTAAAATAGTTTTATATGCTTTATTAAATAGGAAAAATACAAAAACATCTCCTTTGCGAAGTTTGTTTTAAGTAGCATTTGAAGTTTTTGAAAGAGAAAGGAATTTTCGTGCAAGCAATGAGTCGTCATGTGTTGTATGCTTGGAAAAGATAAAGAGATTGTTTCTTTGATTGTCTATTAAGAAAGTTGCTTTTATCAAAAGTTTTCATTCTCCAACTCTCTTAGCTAGGGAATTCATTGAAAAAGAAAAGTAGTGTAAATCATCCTAGGTGCATCTTTTTAGTGGATTTGAGTCGAGTCTACACACCATCAGTTTCATCTCCGCTACCTTTGTCTTAAACAAAAGCCATAAAATTAACGCTTAAAGTAAAATCAACTTTGCAATTTTTCTTTTACTAGGGCTCTGAAGCACGAATATAGATCAGGCTAGAGTCTTGGAGTAGGAGAGTAATTAACTCTCCAAGACAACAAAACCAAACAAGTAGCTTATCTTGTGATAGGATAAATCCAGTTGTTGCATTTATACTCTGAGAAAGCTCCTCTTAAAGGAGAAGCACAAGCTCGTGTCCGAACCAGTGAGGGGATCAATCCTCCCTCGTTGGGAATGACGCCAGACATGCACGTATTACAAACAGTAAACCTCAGATTATTGTTGAGGAGCCAAGGGTCACTTA
Organism: Pinus taeda; assembly: GCA_000404065.3. Lineage (NCBI taxonomy): Eukaryota > Viridiplantae > Streptophyta > Pinopsida > Pinales > Pinaceae > Pinus > Pinus taeda. The sequence continues at coordinate 6,434 of APFE030911790.1, read as the reverse complement.
TCGATAAACCTTGGATTGTTGTCAAGGAGCCGGTAAGGGGATTGAGCTTGATACTCTACCCTTGCATGCTGTCGGAGTGTAGATTGTTCCCCCAGGTGTATTTGTTGCTGTTGGTGACCTTAGTGACCATTATCT
>APFE030911787.1:52655-65588 GCA_000404065.3 Pinus taeda | reverse complement strand
GGGACAAGTCCCCCGCGTACCCCCCGTACCCCCCCGCGTAGAGGGGTGCACAAACTTCCTGGGGTATACATCCGGATAAAACAAAGACCTCTGAAAAATCATGCTCCGTACACAACAATTCCCAGGTGTGGGGAATTGATTTTTGTGATATTTTTCTCCTATTGCCAAGGTAACTTCTATTAGGTTACTTTTCTCTGTTCCTACTGCTTTTGATTTTGAGGTAGAAGAGATGGATGTGAAGACAACATTTGTTCATAGGGATCTGGAAGAGGAGCTCTACATGAAGCAACCAGAAAGCTTTATGGTGAAGGGTAAGAAAAAACTGGTATGCAAGTTAGAGAAGTCTATTTATGCGTTTAAATAGTCACCAAGGATGTCGTATCAGAAATTTGATACAATTATACAGGGACTTGGCTTCAGCAGAAGCAAAGAAGATCACTATGTGTATTTTAAAGCAATTGGTGACTGTGTTATTTAGTTGGCTTGTATGTCGATGATATGTTGGTGGTTGGAAATGACAAAGAAATTATCCAGGATTTGAAGACCCAATTGTCCTCCAAATTTGACATGAAAGATCATGGTGTTGCAAACTATATTTCGGGCATGGAAGTTAAAAGTGATCGGGCAAAGAGGAATCTATGGTTAAACTAGTGGAAGTATGTCGAGACAATACTGCAGACGTTTAATATGCAGGATAGTAAACCAGTGAAGGTTCCTATTCCTATAGGTGTAAAGTTCTCTGCTGAACAATGTCCCAAGACACAAGAAGAAGAAGAGGATATGTCCCATGTTCCATATGCAAGCGTAGTCGGTAGCCTGATATATGTAATGCTCTATACTAGAATAGACATTGCACATGTAGTGGGAGCATTGAGCAGGTTTATGTCAAAACCGGGGAAGGAACACTGGACGACAGTGAAGCAGATTTTTCGATATTTGTGTGGCACTAGTGATTATGGTATTTGCTACTAAGGAAGACCAGGACTGGACAAAGTGTTGGATATTCATGGCTTTGTTGATGCAGACTAGGTTGGAGATCTAGATCAGGGAGGATCTACAAGTGGGTATGTGTTTAACCTATTTGGAGGTGCAGTTAGTTGGATGAGTAAGAAATAATTTGTAGTGGCACTATCAACTATAGAGGCAAAATAAATGGTAGCGACTCATGTAAGCAAGGAAGCAGTTTGGTTGCAGAGATTGTGTTCATGTATGGGGTTAGTATAGGGAGCTATAAGGATAGACAGTGACAGCCAAAGTGCAATTGTCTTGGTGAATAACCCTGCTTATCATTCAAAGACAAAGCACATTGATGTTCAGTATCACTTTGTGAGGGATATGATAGAAGACAAAAGGTTGTTACTGGTAAAGGTGGACACTTTGAAGAATACTATAGAAGCATTGAGAAATTATGTGAGCTCTGAGAAATTCTCTTGGTGTAGAGAAACAATGGGCATTTCATTGCTGGAAAAATGACTAAGCTCTCTTGTGGCCCTCTGTGGAAAGAAAACAACAAGTGGGAGAATGCTGGGTTGTGTTATATTCTTTCCATGACTAACCTACGTAGTGAACCAGGGGGTAGAGGGGGGTCGGAGCCCCCCCTTCGTTGTACAATGGGGGCGTCATAGGGCGGAAATAGCCCCCCCTGTTTTGGGGGTTTGAGGGGGGCCGGTGGCCCCCCTCTATGGGGTCTCGGGCAACACGCCGGGAAAATTTCTTTTGGCCCCTATATTAGGTTGGGTGAACTTACCTATGGTTTTCAGTCCATGGCTTAAAATGCGTTGGTTTATTGGTCCATGGTATTGGATGCTTCGGCATGTATAAATATGCATTGTAACATCGAATAGAATATAATGAGAAAACAATATGGTAGTATGTGTTTTGGGATCCACTGGAAAATCTCTGTGTATATGTGTTTTATGCATTTTGCGATCACATTGTTTATTTTCTATGTTTTAGAATTTGTATGCAAGTAATTTTTGTACAGGGTTAAAACCTATGCAGCGATAAGTCAAAGCTAACGATAATTATAGTGTGGGTTTTAATTGTTTTGAGATCCAGATTAAGGGTTTGGAGCATGTATTTCTTGTATAATTCCTGCATTCTGATAATTGTATGGTTTGCAAGTTTTAAAGGCCAAAACACATATTTAATGCTTTTGATAGGTTTATGGAGCATAACCAACGGGCCTTACGATCAATTATTTATAAAGAAAATGGAAATGGATATACCCTTATTTCTCTTTCATCATTTGGTATCAGAGCAGGGAAAGGATTTCCTACGAGAAGGGAGAAAAGTGCAAGTAGAAAGAGAAGGAAGTATAGTTGTGGTGAATACCAGAGAGTTTATGCTCTTATTGTCATGCAAAGAATGGAAGTGGAAGGTGAGAAGACTTCTAGCAACCTAGAGCAAGGATTGCTCAATTGGTTCCAGAGAAGAGAACTAGAAGGATGCCAAAAGACTAAGTGAGGGGAGCTTCGTGAGCTATCATGTAGTAGAGGAAAACTGTTACTGGAGAGGATGGTTGCAACTCATAGAAGATCAAGAAGGTAGTTCCACTGAGATGTGGTTGAATTTCTAAGGACAAGGAGAAGCATATGACCAGGAGGTCATAAAGTTTTGTGCCTCAGGAGTCCAATGTAGGAGCATCTAGCACCCTTCATCAAAAGGAGGAATCAAAAGTCGAGAGCAAGGAGGATGTGGACCATTGAGAAAAATAGGGGATATTTCTATTAAAACAAAGCTTAAATGATGGAATGGCTCGAGGAGACTTTATTAAATGTAATCTACCACATATGTATGCATGTAGAGAGAATTAAGGGATAGATGAGAGGTTTGGAGAAAGGATGTGATTGGATCCTTCATAGTGATTTGATCCAATGTTCACTTATATATATATATATATCATGAGACAGATAAGAGAAAAAGAGAGAGAGTAATATAGAGCAATAGATAGAAATTGTCTAACCAATATGCGTATAAGATGTAGTTGAGAGGAGAACTGCTTCTAAGGCTGAATTTCCTTAGCTTGTAATCGTTCTATATAGAATATAAAAATGTGTGTTTAAGTGTTGAATGATATGCATGTGTGTTATTTCATAGATAGGCTGAATGTTTCTGTATCGCAGGGTTCGATCAACCATCGATCATTATAAGGATCAATGGAGATCCAATCATAAACCAAAAATATTGTTATATATGGTTTTTCATGTGTAGACAAAGACAGTGGCGGAATTGTGTTTAACACACAAATCCATCAAAAGGAAAGTGAGATTCAGTTAAGGAGGAAGCGAGTGAGAATGCACAATGACTGTTGAATCTCAGAGATCAATGATTTAGATCGTTTTGCTGAGGAGCACAGTGAAATATCACATAGGAAAAACCCTTTACGCGATATTAGAACCAGCCTTTGAATTAGTGTGATTGCGATTGTGCAATAAAATGAGGACCATTGGATCATAACCAAGATAGAAAGTCAAGATTTGATTACTGATCGCATTTTTGCAAAGCCAAATCAGCAAACGGTGATTCAGCAATATTGCGATTGCGATGAGCTGATACACAGATAGAGATAGTGTCGATCAATGATCAGATATTGGAGGAGTGCAACGATAAGGCTTTGAAGTGAGAGTCGGACCCAACAATAATTATAGTGCGGGTTTTGATTGTTTTGAGATCCATCTTAAGGTTTTGGAGCGTGTATTTCCTGTATAATTCCTATATTCTGATAATTGTATGGTCCGTGGGTTTTAAAGGCCAAAGCACATATTTAATGCTTCCAATAGGTTTGTGGGCCATAACCCATATGGCTCATGATGGATTATGTATAAAGAAAAAGGAAATTGATATACCACTATTTCTCTTTTATCATTTTATGTTTGTGCTTGTTTTGTTTTTTACTGTAAAAAATCCCTAGGAATATTACAGTGATATCAGAGGATGATCATGGCCAGTTGTTGGGTGGGGGTGCGGGGGGGCTAGTAAGATCATGGAGGAGTTGATAAGGCGGACCAACAGTTGGTGAGGCAAAACTGATAAATTCTAGAAGTGATGCAATGACTCATACATAACCATCACAAACTCCAAGTACATACATGAGAATCCCATCAGTACAACACCCAGATGTATGGTTATTCTAACCCTCCTACGATGCCTCATTCCTTAGATGAACAAGAGAAGCAGAAGTATAGTTTAGGGGGTGGAGCATCATGTAGATGTGGGTAGTTAGAGGATGAGATGAGGGGGCATTTCCTCTTTTGGAGACCGAGCTTTAGATGTTAGAAGATCGAGGAGGAGGTTGAGCACGAGGACACAGAGGATGGTGAGGGGTAAATTCATTTAATGAGTATGCTAGAGGAGTCACCATTATTGGAGACCTCTTTGATAGCACCAATTGACACCTTGACAAAAAGCATGGATCATACACCTATAGGGGCATCTGATGATGTGGGGTCTGTCATTGATGAGGTTTCATCCATTGTTGAGTTACCCATTCATGAGGTCTCTAGGGCAATGTCAAAATTTTCAAGCAATGGAAACCCATATCATATTAGGGAGGTGTAGGGAGACACATCCATGAGTGATGTGATGATAGGCATAGAGGTATCCAAAGTCGTGATAGAGTTCTCAGGTGACAACTACGTACAACAACATGGAGAGCACCTTGATAAAGGAGGATGGGCAATCATTTGTCGAAACTTCCATTGACGGGGAGTAGATAGATGAACAGGTAGCCATTAGAGTTGTAATAATTCAAGTCACTAGACCTCTTCAAGCTTGTGTAGATGTTGCATGCAATATTTCTGGGTTACCTCTACACATTCGAGGGATACCGGTGGGGTTACCTAGACAGGTTGTATATGATGACCATGCGAGTGAGACAAGGAAACATGAGCTATGTAGGGTGCGACACTCACATGATGGACTTACTATGTACTTGGGGACTATTGAATTTGATCCCTTTCATGGGTTTGGGTGGCATGATGTATTGAGTTGGTACCTAATAGGGCTGACTAGGTTTTTGGATACATCCGTGGTTTGGGGCGTACTTCAGGAGGAGTCGTGGTCTTCCAGAAGGGCTTGAGGGTTGGCTCATCATTGGAACATAGGCAGGACTCACTAACACTGCATTGATTGGTTCAGTCTAGGTAGTAGCAAGATGGTGGATCTAATGATTGGATTCACCCCCATTTTTATACTCTCACCAATGTTTTGGACAACACAAATGATAGGTTGAGCTGATAGAGGAGAAAGAAAACTCCATGAGTTTTATTATCATGTTGTCCATGTGTGGAGATGTAGGATGATCTGTTACCTCAACTGGAGGTTGCTAGAGGGGGTGGCATCAACAGGCTATTGAAAATAACAACAAGAAATGATAAATATATAAATGACAAAAATAGCATTGCTATAAATAGCATTTTGGGATACATTCCAATTTTAATTAGTTCCTAAATTAAAAATGTGCATCAAAATTCGAATTTGAGCTTAGAAATTGTTTTCAAAGTAATTAATTAATTCATCTTGATTTAATTAGTTAGAGAAAATCAAACACGAAGTCTATGTGAAGACATGCAACAATTATCCCTTTGATTGAGGAAGTTATCCCTTAGTTAAGGAGATTAGAATGAGTTGTACTTTGAGTTGTAATTAGTTAGCTAAGTTAACTGAGTTAAGTCTAGTTAGATTAGTTCCAATAGTTTGTGGAACTGATTGTGAGTTCAGTTAGTCAATGCATGCATGTGTGAAACTAGTGTACTTGAGATAAATAAATACTCTCTCATAAATAACTCACGCATGTTAGTTAAAATAGAGACCTAGTTGAGATTAGAAGATGGGACAGTGTACTATCAGTTGCAGGAATATTCCCATGAAGATATCTCTTGCATGTAGAAGGAATTATTTCCCTGAGGATTGCGTAGTTATTTCTGAGTTTGGTGAGCAGTGTGTGAGGTAATTACACACATGTGGTAGCTTGAGGATCCATGAGAAACTATGCAAGGAAATAGGAGGCTTGGAGGACTGAAGGAAGGCATATGTGTTGTCTATTCTATCTATGAGAAATAGTGAGGGATTGTACTGCGAGCTAGATAGCTTGTGAGCTACAACTTTGTGTAATGCTGAGATATTTCCACTTGTATGATAATACAGAAAAAAGGGTTTTAGCTGAGGCTTTCCCTAGAGTATTCTTCTATGTTTCATGTGTGTTTGAATCTTCTTCTCTTTTATATGTGTTCTATTTGATCTTGCTCAAAATCAATTAAGATTTCGCAAGTTTGATTGGAGAAGTATATTAAGTACTTTTCTTTAGTACATTGCATAATCAGTTTAATCGATGGTGAAATTTCTACATGGTATCAGACCAAAGGTGATCAATGTGGAGAACAGCACACAAAGAAGGGAGAAGTTTGAAGTTTGAAGTTCTTGATTATAGAAATTGAATTCTTATCACATCTCAAATTTCACCAATGGCATTCAATGGTTTGAGACTCGAGTATGCCCTGGATGGCAGCTCGAATTATATAGCCTGGAAGAATCACATGGAAGCAGTAGTAGAGGACAATAGTTTGAAGGACTTCATTGATCAAGGAGTTTGTAAGCTAGCAACAACTAATGCCCATCAATTGGTAGAATGGAAGAAATGTGTGGCTAGAGTGAGGAGGATTCTTCCGGAGGGAGTTCAAGACCACATTGTCTTGAGTCTCCATGGGAAGGAGACATCATTTTCAATGTGGAAATCATTGGAGGATCTATATCAGAATAGAAACGATCAAAGGAAGTTGGCAGTGAAAGACAAACTTCAGAAAATCAAGCGTGAAAAGGGCAACACAATCCCTACATATCTGAACAAGCTCACCACGTGCATGGATGAGCTTGGAAGTGTAGGAATCACGACAACCGATGATGACATGGTTAGTCTTGCTCTCCTTCGTCTTCCTAAGAGCTTGCATAGTTACCAACACTAAGTAAATGGAAGAGATAAACTGCCAGATTGGGAATCACTATGATTAGATATGATGCGAGAGGAGATTAGAAGAATCACCATAGATGGTTCTTCATCAAATCATGATATGAAATAAAATCTAGCCTTAGAGAGTAAGGCAAGGAATGGGAAAGGGAAGGCTTTCCATTCCAAATCGAGTTCTTCCCATGGTGGAAAGAATATTGAAAAATCTAAAGTGTGATGATTTAATTGTCATGAGGTGGTCCATTATGCTACAAATTATCCACAGAAGAAATCCAAGAAGTGATCCTCGAAAGGATTAAATGGTGAGGCATTGGGCTCATAGTTTGAATTCGATTTCACCCTCATCACATGCATGGCTTCATCGATGGTGGGTTATGTTTTGTAACTGGATATAGGAGCCTCGTTCCACATGATCGACGACAAGAGTTTATTCAGTACCTTGGAGGAGGAGGACCTCTAGATGTGCATAGAGATGGACAATGATGGAAAGTACCATGTTTCAGGTGAAGGCATGGTTATGTTTGAGACGGAGCATTCAACTCCTCTCACCCTGACTGATCTCAAGTATGTGCCTAGGCTAAAGAAGAACTTGGTATCCATTGGTATGTTGGAGGACAAAGGCTATAATATAATCTTTAGTAAAGGAAAGGAATTCCTAAGACACATCAGCACAGGACAAACCAAGATGGTTGGGACTCAAGTGAAGAATTTCTATAAGCTAGAGGAAGATGAGTGTGTTGCATTGAGATCCAAAGCAGAGTTGGTGAAGAGCCAAGATCTTGGTGAGCTATGGCATAGAAGATTGGGCCACTTTCACCATGGGGCCTTGAAGATCATGCAAAAAAATTGTACCGGACTTCCGAAGGGTAAACTTGAGCAGGTAGATACATGCAAAGGGTGTAACTTGGGAAAGTATGAAAAATATTCCTTTCAGGATTGAGATAATCGAGCTAGAGAAATCTTGGAGCTCATTCATACAGATGTGTGTGGACCATTCTCGACAACTTCCACCACTACACAAAGGTAATATGTTATTTTCATTGATGATTTTTCTTGTAGATGCTGGATCTATTTCATGCAAAAGAAGGATCAAGCCTTCTCAATGTTTTGTGAGTTCAAAGCCCTGGTTGAGAAAGAATCAGGAAAGACGATAAGGGCCTTGCGAAGAGACAATGGTGGAGAGTATGTCTCTCAAGATTTCAAGGACTTCTATGTAGTAGAAGGAATTAAACATGAGTTGACAGCACCCCATAACCCACAGCAGAATGGGGTGGCCAAAAGGAAGAATAGAATGATTGTGGGAGCAGCTTGGGCAATGCTATATGACCAAGGCCTACCACTTCAATTATGGTCTAAGGCATGCAATATAGTGGTATACTTGCAGAATAGGAGCCCGCATTGCATACTGGGGATGAAGATGCCAAAGGAGGCTTTCTCCAAGAAGAGACGAGATGTGAGTCACTTCAGGATCTTTGGCTCATCAGTGTTATTCCATGTAATCAAAGATTCCCAGAAGAATCTAAGGCTAATAGCTGAGTTGGTGATACTTGTGGGGTACACTGATACACCCCACAACTATCAAGTGTTCTTGCCTACTAGTTAGAGGACAGTGGTAGGCAGAGATCTAATGTTCGATGAGCAGAAGGCCATGCGAGTTTCCCTTGAGAGGGACTTCAAGTTATATGCAGAGGAGGAACTTTTGATTCCTAAGGAGGAGGAGCCTCAAACTGATGCGGAGCAGCCACATGAAGAGGATCCAAGAGTGGAGACATCCACTCATGCAGAGTCTTCTAGAGATGGGAGGAAACACTCAAGAGAAGCTAACATATTGTTGGTGGATGCAAGAGAGAATTTGGGACAACCATCTTCTCAAAGCAGACATAGGAGGTCACCTGAGCAGTACACTGGTTACGTGGCCCTGGTTGGGGAATGTATAGAGATTGAACCATCTTCCTTTGAGGAAGTAGTGTAGCAGCCAGTCTGGGTTGATGCTATGGTGGATGAGTATGATTCCATAGTTTCGAACAATGTTTGGAATGTTGTTCCAAGACTGGAGAACAAGTTAGTGGTGAGTTCTTGATGGCTCTTAATGTAAAGCAAGTAGTTGATGGTAGTGTAGAGAAACATAAGGCAAGGTTTGTTGCGTATGGTTTCTCACAGGTCAAGGGAATCGAATATGATGAGACTTTTTCTCCTGTCTATCAGATCAATGTTGGCACTATTAACAAGATGGGTTGGAAGATCCATTAGATGGATGTGAAGACTGCATTCCTCAATGGCAAGATTGAGGAAGAGGTGTGCATAGAGTATCCGGAAGGATTTGAGACCTTCAATCATGAGCTACATGTGTGTTGACTAAAGAAAGCCTTTGATGGGCTAAAGCAAGCACCTCGTGCTTGGTACACCAGGATTAACAGCTATTTCACCCGGCCGGGCTTCACAAAAAGTGAATTCGATGTGAACCTATACCACATCATTGATGCAAAATGGATCTAACATAGACTTCTGAGTCTATAAATTTTCCTGATAGAGGAAAAATGAAAGTCATTGGATGATTTCGAATATAATCTCATGTCGTAGATTGTTTCATTCTAAATCCAACGCAACTTGAACAGGCCAAAATGGACTCGGGATGGAGTTATTGTAAAACAAAGATTTGCCTAATGTCCTTAGAAAAGGAGGCATTTCTTATTAAATGTGGCCTAAGGGTTAATATGAGCCTTATGTGCTAAAAACCTTTGCTAAGCACTAAACCTTTATAAAGTGCATTTTACATTGAAATTCAGATAAAGCTTGTGGGTAGTAGTGGTCAGGCGGATCCGAAGAAATTATAGAAATCGAGCTAAAACCTTTTGAGCTCTGAGAGGAAGGCGGTAAGTGTTATTTTGGGTAGGCTCCAGGTGGTAAATGGTATTGGAAGGGATGAACCCAATTCCTTTCAGTGGAAACCACTTTTTCTACCAGTTAATCCCTGTGGAAGTTGTGCACCCGAAATGACCGTCATTTGTTAGATTAGAGATCACAGATCAATGGCGGGGATTGAGTGAACTATTTGTCATTTTGGGTTCAATGTGAACTGTCATATTAGAAGACAAATGAATGTTTGTGATTGAATCGGCAATCACTAATCAGGAAGGTTGAAGGACTAAAACCAGTGTCCATGTTACTCACCGATATGAACTAGCGCTGATGTGTGATCTACCGATAATGCTGATTGGCGATAGGCAATTGGTGAATCGAGATGCCACAATACAAAGGAGTGGGGCCTATGAGACATGCAATTGCGATGGGAAGACCGGGCAACATTATAGTGGTAAGTTTATTATTCTTTGAGATCCAGGTTAATATGTTTTTCAATGTATTTTTGTGTATTCTCGTGTATTTGTGTTTTTGACCATGTGACAATGTGATTGTGAAATTGTGACCAAAGGTGGACCTGATAAGGATCATAGACATGATTTCATATTATTTGAAATCTAGATATGCAAATTTTCTTTGTATTTTTGCGTAATTGGGTTTTGGCCTTATGCAATGAAATTTGCAATGAGCGGTGAAGAACACGGTCCCGACATGTTTATAGGGGTGATTCTATATTATTTGAAGTCCAGTTAAAATCTGAATGATGTGTTTTCCATATTGTTCGATGTGTATTGTGTTACGTGTTCAAACACAGGATTTCTGTAGGAGGAAGGCCAAACGGTTAGGTTTCTGGTGCTCACTGGTTCATTTCCATGAGAAAATGATTCTTTGGTGAGAACGCATGGTTTTCCATGATGGAGGACTATAACCAAATGATTAAAAATACACAAAGAGCTCAATTGACAAGGTTCCTGAAGGTTGTCGAGATTCGCTTGGAGGTTGAGCGAACCACTGATAAAACAGAGAGCCAAAGCTAGAGCTAGAGCTGAGAAAGAAACAAAGAGATCAAATCATCCAATTGTTGTCAGTGTCTGATGTGTGCCGAAGATAGAAGAAGGAGTTCCAGACATAGTAAGATAATTATGAGGGAGTTGGTGTAAGCTAGAGCTCAAGGTAGCTTAGAGTGCCAATTGAGGGAATCTAGTCCAGAGAAGCCTAGATATGTCTACAAAGTATGGATAGTCAGTGGGATAAGATGGTATTCTAAACCCATAGGTTCATTTGTAAACCAATGGATTTGAGTGTGGATCTTGTAAAATAATTCATCCATAATCCCAATGAGCCTAGTCAAGTTGACTAGAGCTCAAGGAGACATAGCCCAAGATATTATGGTGAATTCCATATTATATTATTGTCTTATGTGTTTGTTTATTTGCTCCATTATTTACTGTTACATGTATTTAAATATCATCACAAGCAAAAAAACTTAAGGCATTAGACAGTTTAAAGGAAAACACATCCATACACCTATTTCAAGTACTTTTAATTCCGCAATTTCTTAATCATTGCATAGATATTGGGAATATATATGCTTTGGAGTGGGAGAGGTTCTTGTAAGCTTCACAAGAAGGCTCTAGGTCCCCATTTCAGATGAGGTGGTATCAGAGCCAAAGGTCAATTAACCCCACCTTTAAAGAAGGTTATATCGGAGATGGTTATCCCAGAGCTGGTGGTATCATGAAGTAAGTGATACTAGTATATGCTTGTCTGACTTGAAAGGTGTTCAAACAATAACAAGCATTTATTTGTTTGATTGTTGTAAACTAATTTTTGTTTGAGTTTGCAGAGGTGAAGGGAAAGCTATTGATAGCTATGTCCATGAGAGCATAAGAAAGAAGAAGGGCTGAAGGCATTCTTCTTATCCCATAGGACCTCAAAGCAATGCTTGAAACATAAGAGGTTTGTTGCAAAAGGTTGCATGAATAAGCTCTATCTTAATATTGTTTGAAGTTCTTTTGTTAATTTTGATAATGACAACTTCTACAAGTGAGTCCTCAAGTTCTTCTTTCTTCACGGCCTTCTTTGATGAAGATATGAAGAAAGACTTGTTCACTATGATGGATATGGTGAGAGAAATGTATGACGATGGAAAGAAGATGGTCATTCTTAGAGAGAAGTTTAATTCCATGAAGGAAGAGAAGTAGTTTCTTTGTGACAAATTGCAGGAAATGGAGAGACAACTTCATATTGTAAATATGAACTTGGAAAGTGTTAGCTCCTACTGCAGCAGGTATTCATATTTCATGATTGTCATTTCACAGGCCAAATATGTTGTACTTTGCTTGCTGCAATGCTCCATATTTGCTCAAACAGTCTCGAAATGAAGAAGGCTACTTCGAGTTCATTCAATTTCCTTCAAATTTTGTAAAGTTTTCCTGGTATTGCTACTGTTAGTTAAAGGGAGGTCCAAACAGTTTAATCTTGGTCTCCCTAAGTTTAAATTTCTTGTTTTAGAATATAGAGATTGTAAGTCTGTCCAAACAGTTTAATCTTGGCAGACTCTTAGATAGGTAGAGAAATAGAAGAGTCCAACAGTTTAATCTGGGCTCTTGAAGAAATAAGGGTAGTATGTAGATATGAAAGCATCAAAAGAAAATGTATGATGGGTTTGCAAGTCTAAGTGCACCCCCAAGCAAAAGAAGAAAAAATGCTAGGCAAGTAGGCTGGGGTAGGTAGTTCTGAGGCTGATTGAATTGCTGACCAGTTCCAAGTTTTCAGGTATCATATCATGCAGAACATAATCAGCAAAGATTTGTAAGCAAAAAGGCTCAAATGAGGTATAACTGACTTCCCTTCTCTGTTTTTCCCAATCATTACTAACATCCCCAAAAGAGGTCAAGATCTGCTTGACACCTCTTGAGTTCATCATCTTCATCAGTCTGGTTGAGTAAAGATCTGCTTTACTCAAAGTTGTTCCATATCTTCTCCCGAAATATGGTCCTACCCCCTGTAATAGCCTAAGTCTCCCGAACTTAGCGCTTTCTTATCATCTCCATATTAACCACTAACATTATTATGTAGCTCCCTATGTTTCCCGTCCTCGTATTAAT
>APFE030911787.1:30608-42153 GCA_000404065.3 Pinus taeda | reverse complement strand
TCTTAAGCTCATCATCTTCATCACTCCGGTTGAGTAAAGATCTGCTTTACTCAAAGTTGTTCCATATCTTCTCCCGAAATATGGTCCTACCCCCTGTAATAGCCTAAGTCTCCCGAACTTAGCGCTTTCTTCTCATCTCCATATTAACCACTAACATTATTATGTAGCTCCCTATGTTTCCCGTCCCCGTATTAATAGTAAGTAAAATCCCTTATGTAATATCCCTCCCCTGGTTGAAAAATAACCATATCAGTTCCCGGGAATTGTTTAGTTTATTAGAAACTAAGCAAGAGCCCTGACCCCCTAACCACTTCCCAAAATACGATGGACTCCTTCCAAAGTATAAAGTTCCCCCGAGGTAGTTGGACCCCTTCTAAAAACCTTATATGACCCTCACACCCACTTACTTACCTTTTCCCCCCTCCAGACCGTTTTCGCGTCGCAACCTCGCACTCTCATATTCATGCAAAACATAGCCCATCCGTCCCCCACCGATGCGATATTGTGATATCGGCGATCGGCGATCACAAAACACTGACTGTCCAATCCATCCACCTTCCCTCTCCACCGATGCGATATCGCGATATTGCATGTCGGCAGTTGCAAGCGCCAAATGCACAACCCAATGACCCCCCTCTTTCCCCACTGACGCGATATCGTGATATCGCATCGGAGTCTCTTCGCCACAGTCTATCTAGTACCTCACCACGTCGCGCTGTACTAGGGACCCACAACTGACGTCATCCGTCGTACAGCCGACGCCATGCTTACGTCAGTAGCCAGAAAAGCCGAAAAAGCTTCGCGCAGGAAGAAAGGTCGCACTTCGGAGCTCCAGCTCAAGAAACAGAGGCAATTTTCGATGGGCGAATAGCGCGAAGCGCTATTCGCGCATCGCTACAGGAAATAGGCCATTTCGAGGAATCTTCAGGGAATCTTCCGGTTGTCGAGCCCACTGCATGTCGAAAAAGCCCGAAAATCGCCCAAACGTGCCAAAGGATCCAGTTTGAAGACAACAGCAGATCATTCACAGAGTTTAAAGTGTATCAGATCAAATCAGCAGGTATCAAGTGTGTCAAAGAGTATCAGTTGACGATGGAAACCATCAATGTAGCGGCAAAGTGTATAAGAGAGTATCTTGAGCGACGGCCTAAAGCAAGAGAAAATTGAATATCTTCCAGCAGATTCACAGAAGGAGAGCGTAGTCACTTGAAGCTCTCAAATCATAATAATTGCACATTCAATTCGCACCAAAGCCGAGCTGTAGCCCCGAAGCTCATTCACTTCAGCAGCACCGCATCTGGTCCCCAAGGGCCACCTCGTCACCTGTTCTGATTCAGCTGCCCCAGCACAGCCAAAAAGATTTACTTGCATTTAATTCCAGCAGCATTTATATTTTTGCAGAGTTCTAAGTAGGCCTATCACGGTCACTTGTAATGATGTCTTCCTGATATTTTGTTTATAAATACCACCCGAAGCGATATTGTGAAGGGTTGGTTGGTTGGTAGTAGTAGTTGTTGGTCAGTTTCCTTTCCAGCAATTTCTCTGAGTAAAGACTCGCACTGTAATTGCCATATTTTTCATAATCAAAGATTGCTGAAAGCATGGATTGCGAAACAACTTGTTGTTTTCTCTTGGCCAAGGAATGATCACGGAATTCCTGTTTCTCTGCATGATCCAATAAGTGTTCTTCTTCCCTGTCTATTTTATGTTTTTATCATCTTTCCGCCTTTCTAAGTTGCAGGAAAAAAGAATAGCTTAAGATTTGTTCAATACACCTTAAGTTCAATTTCTGCACTTTTCTATGTTTTCTTCAGAAACAATTATGAGCTAGAATTCTTAAATGCTCTGGTTTACCCTATTTCTTTCATATATGAGTGCATGTATTTGGAATTCCTAACTGCTCCGGGATCCCACTCATCCACTTCTCCCCTTTGTCAGCATGATGAAATGATTCTCTTTTTCCTTTAATCCCTGATCTTCATTCCGTACTTTCAGCAGACTGAGTATTGGATCCTGCGTGGCTATCCCACTCCATATCCCCTTGTGACCAAGAAAACGCTCGCATGCCTCAATTTGTGACTCCATACCCAATGGTTCAAAACTTGTAACACCTTACTATGCTTCTTTATTCAAGAATCCTACCTTCCTTCCAATCACAGTCAACATTCCCTTGAAGTCATAAAGCTAGCCTAAAATCCTCAACTAAGGTTGAATCTAGATCAACTAAGGTTGAATCTAAAGGAGAGAGCCCTCTCCGATTGCAGGTGGGCTAGAACCTGCAATCAAAAGATTGTTTTGTGGTTACCTCGGCCGTATCCCTAATAGGAGCCTAGGGACAACCTGAGTGATAACAGAAAGGATGCATGAGTTGGAGACACAACTCTTTGTTGCAAAGGAAGCCTTAGTCAAGTAACAACATGAAGAAGAAGTACATAATTCTAGTTTCTCTTCAATTTCCTCTAAGAATATTTATGTTGGCTCTTTTGAAAAACATACCAGAGGAATAGGTTCCAAGTTCATTTCCAAGGTGGGCTATGAAGGAAAAGGCTTGGGAAAACATGCACAGGGTATTTCGGAGCCAATAGTAGTTGGGGAAAGGCATAAGTATTTGGGCCTTGGCTATGGACAATATTATGGAGAAAGTTCCAAAGCTACCATGAAGTCCATTGAAATATCTCCAAGAAGGACTTTCATTTCAGGTCTTCTACCTCAAGAGTGTAAAGATTGTATTCTTGGGGAATACAAGAGTTGGAAACATCATTTTTAGAAAGAAAGTGTATATCAACATACACTTGAACCAGAGAGTTGTGGAAACTCTAAAACCATTGAGGAGGTTTATGGTGTTCCAAAGGGAGCTACTTCTTCATTTGATTCACCTCCTCATGAAGGCAATAAAGGTGAAAGAGAAAGGTATAAATCTAGTTCTAACCATATTCCTTTTGATTATGCAAAGCATGATAAATTTCAATATAAGCATGGGAAAAGAATTGCATGTTCCTTTTCTGATTTGGATCATAGTGTTTTTAGATGTTGGAAGAGATTGGCCGCATACATGAAACTTTTGAAGGAAAAGAAGCAAGCAGCCAAAAGTCCACTGGACAAGGAAAATCATGCTATCAAGAAGATGTACATGCATTGCACTTACTGCCATAAGCAAGGACACATTGCTTAAAAGTGTTGGATTCTGAATCTAACAATGCTTCCATGAAACTTGAAGAAGGTGGAAAAAGAAAATGACAAGAATGGAAAGGAAGTTTCCATAAATGATGTGTTTTAAGATGATTCACATGTTTCTATTGATGTGAAGACAAAGGAAGGAACTCTGAAATGGATTGGAAAGAAATGGTTAGAGTTCTTATCCAATTAATTTTGCATGTCTATTGATATAATACATCTATTTGCATTTCTTTGTTAATGAGATGCAAGTTGCAGGTTTTTACCAAGAAAGATTGAGTAGGAAATTCATTTTATTGCTGCAACATTATATTCATTTTAGCTTCGAAAGTACAATGTGCTTAAGTAAAATTTGAAAGGTGAAATGCATGCATAAGCATGATATGCATGAACATAACGATGTTGATGATTTCCTTGTATTTGAACATGTATGTTTGATTAACTTGAAGGGCTGATTACTTTGTTGTAAACATGCATGTAGTGCAATATTGACTTGAGAAAAGTTGATTCGGTCTCTAAGATGGAGATGATGATGAAGTGTTTCATCTTTGAAAAAGAACTTTAGGACACTTTTTCTACATGCTTAACTTGAAGGGTCAATTTTTTTAAAGGCATGTTTTGTTGGCTTGTTATCTAGTCAATCATTTGTATGTAGATGTAAAGACATGGAGGTGCTCATAATATGAGAAATCTGTTTATTTTGATGAAGCAAGATTTTAGGCCATCTAGTTGTTGTCTATAATCCTATTGTTGCTAACAATTGTTGTTGACAATATGTCAAATAGGTACAAATGAAAATTTTATGAAGCAGATGTAACTTCACATTGGTTTGAGCCACCTTGGATCAATGATCAAGGCAGAGAAGTTCAAACTACCTTCTGTGACCTTCTCAGCAGGAGTTCTGCACCAAGTCAAAGAGGAAGACAGTTCTTCCTAGGAGGACAAGCACATCCAGGAGGGAAAGTGTTCAAAGGCTTTGGTTCAGAGGCACTATGCAATGCAAGTGTATTGAGGCAGCAAGTAGAGGGTGACATACTCTCATTTACTGTTTAGATTAGTATATAAGTCCTTTGGAGTCCAAAATCTTTTTAGTGGGAAGGTATCATCCAAAATGGATATAACGTAGACTTATAAGTTTATGAATTTTCCTCATAGAGGAAAAACGAAAGTAATTGGATTATTTTAAAAATACTTTCATCTCATAGACTATTTCTTTCTAAATCCAACACAATTTGAATGCGCCAAAATGGACTCCGGATGAAGGAGTTATTGTAAAAAGAAGATTTTCCCAATGTCCCTTGAAAAGGAGGAATTTCTTATTAAATGTGCCCTAAGGGTTAATATTAGCCTTATGCGCTAAAAACCTTTGTTAAGTGATAAACCTTTATAAGGCACATTTTACATTGAGATTTGGATAAAGCACATGGGTAATAGTGGCCAGGCGGATACGAAGAAATTATAAAAATCAAGCTAAAACCTTTTGAGTTCTGAGAGGAAGGTGGTAAATGGTATTTCAGGCAGGCTCCAAGTGGTGAATGGTATTGGAAATATTGAACCCGATTCCAATCAACCATGAGGAAATAACAGCGAGGAGGAGAGAGGAAACTATTTTTTTGGGTGGTTAATCCCTGTGCAAGTTGTGCACTCGAAATGACTGTCATGCATTGGATTAGAGATCGTGGATCAACGGTGAAGATTGAGAGAAATATTTTCTATTTCAGGTTCAATGTGACCATTAGATTAAAAGATGGATCAAATATTTTGGTTGAATGGGTGATCACTAATCGGGAAGGTTGAAGGACCAAGACCCGTGACCATGTGACTTGCCAATATGTGATAGCAGCAATGTGGGATGCACTGATAATGTTGATTAGCAATCGGTGATCAACGAATCAGGATGCCACAATACAAAGGAGTAGGGCCTATGCAATATGTGATTGCGATGGGCAGACCTAACGACATTATAGTGGCAAGTTTATTGTTCTTTGAGATCTCGGTTAATCTATTTTTAAATTAATTTCTATGTATTCCCGTGTATTTGGGTTTTTGACCATACAACAATGCGATTGTGATATGGCAACCAAAGGTGGACCCGATAAAGATTATAGAAACGATTTCATGTTATTTGAAATCTAGATTTACAGATTTTCTTTGTATTTCCATGTAATTGGGTCTTGGCCTTATGCAATGTGATTTGCAATGAGTGATGAAGAACACGAACTTGAAACGTTTATAGGGGTGATTCTATATTATCTGAAGTCCGGTTAAATGCTCAATGATGTGTTTTTTCTAGTTTTCCCTGTATATTGCATTACGTGTTTGAATGTGTGATTTCTATAGGAGGAAGGTCGAATGGTTGGGCTTCCAGTGCCTTCCGATTCATTTGCATGAGAAACTGATTCTTTGGTGAAAATCCATGGTTCTTCATGATGGAGGACTCTAGGCAAATGGTTACAAATACACATAGATCTCAATTGATAGGGCTGTTGAAGGCTGCCGAGATTCACTTGGAGGTCGAGTGAACCATTGATAACACAGAGAGCCAGAGCCAGAGCTAGAGCTGAGCGCGTGAGCGAGAGTCAGAGTGAGAGCTAGAGCCAAGAGAATATTAAAGAGGTCAAATGATCCAATTATTGTTGGTTTCTGATGTGTGCTAAACACAGAAGAAGGAGCTCCAGAGATAGTAAGAGAATTCTGAGGTAGTTGGTGCAAGCTAGAGCTCAAGATAGCTCAAAGCATTGATTGAAGGAATCTAGTCCAAAGAAGCTTAGTTCTGCCTGTAGAGTATGGACATCCAATGGGACAAGATGGTATTCTAAACCCATAGGTTCAGTTGTAAACCAATAGAGTTGGGCATGGAGCTTGTAAAAGTATTCAGCCATAATCCCAAAGAGCCTAGTCCAGTTGACTAGTGCTCAAGGAGATGTAGCCCAAGATATTAGGGTGAACTCCATATTATATTTTTGTCTTATGTGTTTGTTTATTTGTTGCATTATTTATTGTTACATGCATTTAAATATTAGCATAAGCAACAAAACTTAATGCATTAGATAGTTTAAAGGCAAACACAAGCATAAACCTATTTCAAGCACTTTTAATTCCACAATTGGTTAATCATTGCATAGATCTTGGGAATATATAAGCTTTGGAGTGGGAGACGTTCTTGTAAGCTTGACAAGAAGCATTTAGGTCCCCATTTCAAGTCATTCATGGTAGAAGGTAAGCCATTGACCATTGCTCTTTATGTTGATGATGTAATATTAAGAGGTGATGATCAATTGGTCAAGTCTTGCAACAAGTACCATGCAAGAGAGTTCGAGATGAAAGACTTGGGTCTAATGCACTACATTCTAGCCATGGAAGTGTGGTAGAAGGATGGAGAAGTGTTTGTGTCTCAAGGCAAATATGCCAATGAGATACTCAGGAGATTCCACATGGAGAAATGCAAGCCCATGCAGACTCCTCTAGTAGGTAACTGGAGGAAGGAGGACGCTACTTCAGGTGAGGTAGTCGCTGCTACTATGTATTGGTAGCTTGTGGGTCCATTAATGCATTTAGTGAACACATAACCAAATTTGTGCTTTGCGGTGAACTAGCTGAGTGGAGCTATGGTTTAGCCTACCAGGCTATTTTCAAAGGCAGCGAAGCATGTGCTGAGAAACCTCATAGGCACATCCTAGTATGGATTATGGTACACATGGACAAAGGGAGTGAAGCTTCAAGGCTTCGTAGATGAAGATTGGGAGGTATTCCATTAGATCGAAATAGCACTTTAGGAGGAATTTTCTACATTGGTTTAGCTGAAGTTTCTTGGTACAGTAGGAAACAGATGTCAATTGCACTTAGCTCAGTAGAGGATGAATACATGGCTACCAATCAGGTGGCATGTGAGGCCATTTGGATGCAGAAAAATCTAGTTGGATTGTTTGATCAGAGGATGGATCTAAATGTGATCTATTGTGATAATCAAAGTTGTATCAAACTATCTGAGAATCTAGTATTTCATGACAAGTCCAAGCACACCGATATCCGATATCATCATATTCAATATTGAGTGGTGAACAGGATAATGTTGTTGCAGTATGTTTCAACCGAGGAGCAAGATGTAGACATTTTGACTAAAGCATTGTCAAAATGCAAATTCGAGTTCCACAGAGATAGGATCGGGGTGACAGATAATCCCTTTCTTGTTGGGAGGGAGTGTTGGAAATAGAAACAAGAAATTATAAATATAGAAATGCTAAAAATAGCATAGCTATAATAGCATTTTGGGATACATTCCAATTTCAATTAGTCCTAGATTAAAATTGTGAATTAAAATTAGCATTTGAGCTCAGCAGCTATTTGTAAAATAATTAATTAATTCATTTTGAGTTAATTAGTTAGAGAAAATCAAACATGAAGTCTATTTGAAGACATGCAATAGCTATCCCTTTGCTTGAGGAAGTTATCCCTTAATTAAGGAGATCAGGATGAGTTGTACTTTGAGTTGTAACTAGTTGGCTCAATTAACTAAGTTAAGTCGAGTTAGATTAGTTCCAATAGTTTGTGGAACTGACTCTGAGTTCAGTTAGTCAATGCATGCATGCATGCAACTAGTGTACTTTAGATAACTAAATATTCTCTCATAAATAACTCATGCATGTCAGTTCAGATAGAGACCCAACTAAGATCATAGGATCGGACAGTGTACTATCAGTTACAGGAATATGCCCATGAGGATATCTCTTACATGCAAAAGGAATTCTTTCCTTGAGGATTGCGTAGTTATTTCTAAGGTTGGTGAGTAGTCTGTGAGGTAATTACACACACGTGGCAACTTGAGGATCCAGGAGAAGCTGTGCAAGAAAATAGGAGGCTTGGAGGAATGAAGGAAGGCATATGCATTGTCTATTCTATCTATGAGCAGTAGTGAGGGATTTTACTGAGAGCTGGATAGCTTGTGAGCTAAAGCTTTGTGTAATCCTGAGATATTTCCACTTGTATGATAATACATACAGCGGGGCTTTTAGCTGAGGCTTTCCCTATAATATTATCCCTTGATTCATGTGTGATTGAATCTTCTTCTCTATTATATGTGTTATATTTGATCTTGCTCAAAATCGATTAAGCTTCCGCAAGTTTGATTGTAGATATTAAGTATTTTTCTTTAGTACATTGCATAATCAGTTTAATCTACGGCGAACTCTCTACACAGGCCACCAAATAGTTCCTTGTATGTAGATGAGGATTTCCAATGGATGTATGGGGCACACTGTTCACTAAGGAGAAACACCTTAGGTACAACCCCATAGTTACTTATAGATATTCATATGTTATATCTCGAAGAGAGTATTAGGAGGGAAGGTACACTTACTTGAGCTTATGGAGATCCATTCATTGGAGGATATAGTGATGTGACAATGGATGTGATGATGTTAGTTGGATGTTGACCAAAGTGCACTCTCATAGCTTTAGGTCATGATGTCGAGGGATGTGCAGGAGAATCCAACATTAAGCAGTGGTTGGTAGGTGGAAATGGAGGTGCATTGTGGTGCATTGTAGTGTGTTGGATTATGCTATGCAATACGAGGACTGACTCACATCACATTGGGTTTAGGGATATTTGGTGTTATTCAGTGGCATATGGTGCAACGTCATGGGCTCTTGGAGCATTACCTCTAAGGAGACTTATGGGCAGGAACATTAGATGTACCAGTAGGAGTAGCTCACCCTATATGGATTAGGACATTGTTGACCATCTGGGAATGACATGTTCAATGAAGACAAGTTTTCAATTGGATTATGAGCATATTTGATGTGGAGAGAGGGACGTACATAGTATTACTCTTCAGTATCATAACAAATTCTTAATCATAGCCTTGGAGACCTACCCACCCATCACTCTCGAGTATTTCTTATAGCCACAATTTTTTTTCATTTCTGGCCTTTGATAGTCTCAGTACATGGAATAGGACACGGGAGGCTCACCATAGGCAGTTGGATGAGACACAATGTGTCACGGGCAGGAGGGAGACTGTGCTATTGAGACATCTGATTGGGGCATGGGCTGATAGATACATGCTTAGGATGGCATGCTTTACTACCAAGGTAGCATATGTTCCACCCCTAAGCTCACACTTGGGCAAGTGATTGAGAGGGAGCTACAAGATGAAATTTCAATGAGATAGTAAAAGACATTATATGAGCATGACGTGTAGTGGATGATAGACCTCATATATAGGTAGATTTTTAGGCTCCAGGTAGTACTAAGGTGCACTTTCTGGAGGTAGGATCATAGACTTCATGATGTAGTATGGCAGGGCAATTTTAACCTTTTGTTGCTTAGGACCGAGATTGGCAGTTTATGCGTAAGCATTGGCATCTTAGAGATGGCTAGGTAGGATGAACTTGTCCTTCACATATTGTTCACCATCAGGTCCCACGATGTGATCATACAACCCACGCCCAAAGGGAGCCATGTCCTAATTAGATTGGTGTAGTGTGAGCATGGTGGCACCCTTCTAAGACCATCAGAGGACCCAAGCATCATTATACTTCTTAGCTTGATGAACATTAGGGATGAGATGGCTATTATAAGGGGGATCATTCAGATCTTCAATTAGGCTTTAATGAGTCATTAATGGCATGGGTGAATTCATTGGCATGGTTGGCCTCTCAACATGATGATATATGGAGAATCTCATTTGAGCGAGACTTTATCTCTGCAAGGATTGGGTGGTATCTTCAAGAGTTTACTCTTCAAGCGTATGAAAGTGACTACTTGGTAGGGAAGCTCCATCAGTAGTTGTACATAGTGGCACATTATCACGATTCGTTACTCATTGATCATATATGAAGGGCTTCTCATTCTTATACCTAGTAGGATAGTGAGTGGAGCAAGGGGAGCATCATGTTGGACAGGATGTCTTAGGATCTCGGTGTTGTCAATTCCTTGATGACAAGAGAAGGCAGAGCTTAGGGACAATTTAATGGCCCATCTGATGCCCTAGTATATTTTGCAGTGATAGTGGGGATCAATAGGTTGAGAGGATGCTTATTTAGGAATTGCTTGAGGACAAGAAGAATTTTGTGGGGAGAACTGTAATATCCCCAATTTTGATTTTAGCATTGAAGATGAGTTTTTGGAGAGGATGCAATTCTGACATTGGGACTTTGGAGGAAAAGGGAAAAATTGCGGCTCTAGTGAAATGTGGGCGCAAAAAGAAAGAGAATTTGATCCAAGGAGGGAATTCACACTCTTAGACGAGAGAGGAAAGAGAAGGAAGTGAAAACTAGGGGAGAAAGAGATATTGGGGACCATGAGGAGAGAAGGGAGCAACAAATTATAAATATAGTTTGGGGGTCTCACTTTTTGGCATATTTGATCATTTAACAATCTAGAAATTGTTTGCTTGAGATGCTTAGCTAAGACAACTGTGTTGTTTAGCCCAAGGAATTTTTGAGAGAGAATTCCACCCTCATTTTGGAGAACTTCGAGTCCTTCCCTAGTGAGGAAATTTGGGGATGTCAATTCAAGTTTCCTTTGGGCATCATTGCAAGAGTTACTTAGGAATACACATTTCTTGTGTGCATAGGTATCTCCATGGATGAAATTGCGGGAGAAAGTGTGGATTAGGGGCTTTGGACTTTTGCATAAAATTATCTTATAGTTAGACTAGAGTTTAGATAGGGAATTTTGGGTTGGATTGTAGGCTATCACTTGGGTTGAATTTCCTACCCCTTGACAGGGACACAAAAGCTAATTTTTGGTGCTTGGAGTGTAGGTTTTAACCCCGTACAAAAATTACCTGCATACGAATTCTAAATCACAGGAGAAATAAAAGTGCAAGAGCATAACACATAAAACACATATACACAAAGATTTCCCACTGGATCCCAAAACCGAGACTACCAGCTTGATTTTTCATTATGTTCCTTTCAATGTTACAATACATATTTATACATGCCAAAACATCCAATAACATGGACCAAAAACCATCGTGTCCAAAACCATGGACCAAAAACCATCGCGTCCAAAAAACATCTGCGAAAATCATGCACAAAACCATAGGTGGGTCCACCCAACCCAACATAGGGTCGACAACCAAAATTTTCCGTGGCACTGCCCCGGACCCCATAAAGTGGGGTTACAGGTACCCCTCAAACCCCCTATTAGCTATGTGGAAAGAATATAACACAACCCAACAATCTCCCACTTGTTGTTTTCTTTCCACAGGGAGCCACAGGAGAGCTTAGTCATTTTTCCAGCCCTGAAATACCCATTGTTTCTCTACACCAAGAGAACTTCTCAGAGCTAACAGATTTTGTCAATGCATCTGCAGTATTCTTCAAAGTGTCCACCTTTACCAGCAACACCTTTTTGTCTTCT
>APFE030911787.1:0-16654 GCA_000404065.3 Pinus taeda | reverse complement strand
TCTCCTTCAAAAAAAGTGTTGTCCTCAACGCTTGAGTAGTTCTGGATACTTCTGTATAAAATTCTCATCCTCCCACGTGGAATCTTCGGTAGATAAGTTCTTCCACTTGATAAGATACTCCGAAATTGATCGATTTCGTAGCTATCGAGTCGTTATTTCTATGACTGCTTTCAGTTCCAGTATAAGTTTCCATTCCTCATCAAGTTCTAGCAATATTGTTTGAACTGGGAACTTGTTACCTATAACCTTCTCTAAACATGAAACATGGACAACTGGGTGTAATCAAGAAGCTGCAGGAAGCTCCAATTTGTATGCCATAGTACCAATCTTTTGCAGCACCTTGTATGGATCATAACACTTTGGTGATAATTTATTATCCTTCTTAACTTACTTGAGGGACATTTGCTTATATGGTTGTAGCCATAGGAATACTCAATCACCTACATCAAAGCTTCTTTCGTTGCAATGTTGATCACCCTATTGTTTCATTCTATTATGTGCCAACACGAGGTTATCCTTTAAGAATTGGAGGACTTGTTGTTGATGTTCAATGTGATGTTCCACTACCTGAACCTTAGAATTTTCTCTTAAATATGATGTGATGGATGGTGGTTGATACCCATAAAGGGCCATAAATGGGGTCATTTTTGCTGTTGTATGGAAGGAAGTGTTATACCACCATTCAGAAAGAGGCAACCATTTGACCCATTGTGTCTATTTATCAGATACAAAGCAATGAAGATATCCTTCCAAACATTTTTTTATTATCACAGTTTTCCCATCATATTGAGGGTGATAAGATGAGCTATGAGCTAACTTATTACCAAGACAAGAAAATAATTCTGTCCAAAAATTTCTAGTGAAAATGGGATCTCTATCACTTACAATAATCTTTGGATTTCCATGTAGCTTTTGAATTGTTTCCATAAATGTCGTAGAAACTGTACTGGCTTTAAATGGATGTGATAATTGCACAAAAAGATATGTGGCACTACTTGGTAGTTTGTCAACTACCCACCATTGACGACTCTTCTTCTCAGACTTTGGGTAACCTTGTGATAAAATCCATTGAAATCTCCTCCCAACATTGGCTTGGAATGGATAAAGGTTGTAATAGACCTGGTGTCTTAATTGCTTCAACTTTATTTTGTTGGCAAACCAAACATTCCGCCAAAAACTTTTGAATATCTGATTTAAGGCCATCCCAAAAAAATTCCTTCTTAACCCCGTGGTAAGTTATTAAAAATCCTGAGTGCCCTCCTAAGGGAGACGTGTGCAATTCCATAAGAATCTTTTGTTTTGGTTGGGAATTCTTACAGAGGTATAAGCAATCTTTGTACCATAACGAATCATTTTGCCAGCTAAATGTATCAGACGTACTAGAATCGTGTTGTAATTTTCGAATAAGTGCCCACACTTCTTTTTCATTCTTCCATTCCTCCCATGCTTTGTTTATCCAATCTGGTTGGATAATAGAAATGGCGGACAACAATGCTTCCACATCCTCATCCTTTCTTGAGAGTGCATCTGCCACCACATTTTGCTTCCCTTTTTTGTAGTTGATTTCAAAGTCATAACCCAACATCTTTGTGACCCACTTTTGTTGCTCTTCATAGGATAATCTTTGTTCTAAAAAGTATTTAAGGCTATGATGATCCTTTTTTACCTTGAAGTGTCTTCCCATTAGGTAGGGTCGGCATTTCTTAAGTGCATGGAGTCTTGCCAACATTTCCTTCTCATAAATAGCTTTGTGTAAAAACTTTCCCTTTATTGGATGACTTTCAAAAGCAATGGGTCTTTAATATTGCATTAGAATAGCACCAATTCCACTTCCTGAAGCATCACATTCCACAATAAAGGTTTTTGTGAAGTCCGGTGTAGCTAAGACTGGTGCTTGGCACATTGCCTCTTTAAGTTGTTCGAAGGCCTTTGTTGCTTCCAAAGTCCATGAAAATGCATATTTCTTCAATAATGTTGTTAGAGGTGCTGCTATTCTCCCATAATTCTTAATAAACATGCGATAATACTCTGTCAACCCGAGAAATCCTCGCAAATGCTTTATGGATGTGGGGATTTTCCATTCCTTAATGGCTTTAAGTTTGCTAGGGTCTACCTTAACTCCTTCATGAGATACAATATGACCCAGATATTGCACCTCCTGGACTCCAAAGAATCATTTGGACCTTTTTGCATATAATTGTTTCTCCTCCAATAGTTGTAGCACCCTGTCAACATGTTGAACAAGATCCTTCCAAGACTTGCTATAGATTAGTATATCATGAAAAAATACTAACACAAATTTTCTAAGGAATGGTTTTAAAGTTGAATTCATCAAACCTTGAAATGTTGAAGGTGCATTGGTAAGGCCAAAAAGCATGACCAAAAATTCATAACGACCCTCATGAGTTCTAAATGTTGTTTTTGGAATGTATTCAGTCTTCATTCTGATTTGATGATATCCTAAATGAAGATCCAACTTGGTGAAGTAAATTCATCCATGCAATTCATCCAGTAATTCATCAATGACAGGAATGGGAAAATTATCTTAAATAGTGAGCTTGTTGAGCTCCCTATAATCTGGACACATGCACCATGATCCATTCTTCTTGTGCACCAATACGATTGGAGCAAATAATGAACATTGACTCGGTTGAATTATACTAGCTTGTAGCATTTCTGCAACCATACGTTCAATTTCACTCTTTTGGACATAGGGATATCTGTACGGCCTTATGTTTGGAGGAAGACTTCCTGGAATCAGATGAATAGCATGATCATGATCACACATAGGTGGGAGTCCTTTGGGAGTCTCAAATACCTTGGAATGATTTTCCAGGACTTTTTGGAGATTAGGAGAAATAGATGATTCTGATGTGGAAACATCTGGCGAACATAATTGTGCAATTATACCTCTTTGTTCCTTTTTTAGAAGATTTATCATACCATTAGAGCTGATTATCTTTCTTGGTTTCCCTACAATACCCCTTAATTCAACTTCCTTTCCTTCCATAGAAAATTTGATGAAAAGTTTTTGAAAATTAAGCTATTGTACCCAAGGGTTGTAGCCATTGGACTCCTAGTACAACATCACCATCTCCCATTGGAATGGAAAGCATTGGGCTAGTCAATACATATTCTCGCATGGATAGCTTGATATTATGGCACTTTCTAGAGAAATTTATCATTCCTCCATTTGCAATCATCACTTGACACTCTGGTGCTGGATATAGGAAACAATTCAATTCTTTTGCTACCTTACAGGGAATAAAATTATGGGTGCTTCCTGAATCAATCAACACTATTACCTTTTTCTTCTTGATTTGTCCTTCTATCTTGATGGTTTGAGGAGTGGTAATTCCTGCCAATGCATTACAAGATATGGTCAGATTCATTTCTTCTTTATCTAGGCTTTGTTCTTGGAGTATATCCTCTTCTTTCGACCTTTCTTGCTCCTTTTCTTCTTCCTCTTCACAATCTATGTAGAATAATTTCTTCTTAGCACACTTATGACCTTTAGTGTATTTACTATCACAACTGTAACAAAGCCCTTTTTCTCTATTTTATTCCAATTGTTGTGGTGTCAACCTTATAGGTTGTGGAAGACTAGGGACAACACTTCCATCTCTATAGTTGTGAGTGGTATGCTTCTTGGTTGCCATAATTTTTATTTCCATTTTTCTTGCTAACCTGAATGCCTTCTCTAATGAATCAGGTTCCCAAAGGCGAACATCGTGTTGGATATTATCCTTTAAAGAGCCTACGAACACATCAATCCTATGCTCCTCTGGAATATCTTTTACCCTTATGTTCAATTTTTGGAACTCCTCAATGTGCTCCATTATTCAACCCTTTTGTTCGAGACTTATCAATTGGCTAAAAAAAGTGTTGCTTTTTGTATCCTCATAATGTGCTATCAATTCTTTCATAAAAATTGCCCAAGTGATAAATTGTTTAGGAGAGAAAAGCCATTGATACCATACAAACTGATTTGGTTCCAAATATAAAGTTGCCATACGTACCTTTTGTGTGTTTTGCACATTATTGAGATTGAAAAATTGCTCCATCTGCAATATCCATGTTGCAGGATCCTTGCCATCAAACTTCCTCATATAAATTTTTGGAATACGGTGGGTCTTCGATCCAACTTTAGAGTCTATGAAATCATGATTAACATTTATTTTGTTCTCATCATGAGTTTCCTTTACTACCCTTTCACCATTAGTAAGCATTTCTTGTAGAAACTTTGTTAAATCTGTCTTAAAATCTTCCATGCCTGTCTTCAATTCTCTCTTCAAATCATCCATCTTAGCTTCCACGTCAATCATCTGAGCTTCTACACCTTTCTTTAAACACTCCATCTTAGCTTCTATACCTTTCTTTAAACCATCCATCTTAGAGTCTGTTCCTTTTTGTGCAAGGGACACTTGTTGCACTTGGTCTTGTAATTTTGATATATCATGTTGCATTTCTTCCTCTTCTTCATGAGTCATGCTAGAGCTTTCAGGTTCCTTCCTAGGTGTTTGCATTTTCTTTCCTCAGGGCATCGGTTACCAATAATAGTGCTCTACTATGCCCCTTGAATTCCTTCAAAATAAATTTCATACCAATCTTAAGCAAAAATTAAAAAAAATGTACACACCCTTTTTTTACTTTGTAGGAGCTCGATATTACCTCTGATGTATATCTGTACATTCAAATCATCGAGTTCTAAAAGTGTGACCTGTGATAGCCCTCTGTCTCCCCTTTCTAATGCCACCAGTCTGATCCGAATTGGATTCTTCAAGGAAGAGTTATGTGAAATCTCCCACAGTGACCTGATTATAGAGTAGTTGAGTAGAGCAAATTTGTACGACGTGCCACGAGTCACTGTTTCAAACTTTACCTCTGAATAATATATTGAAGAAACTACATTCTATCCCGTTTCTGCACCTTATTACGAAATTTCAATCCAATGCTCAGAGAAAAAGTTATGACGATTTACCCCAGGTCACCTGTTTGGAATGTAATTCAAGACTCTGCAAAAAGACCAACTTCCTCAGATCATATCTCCGCAAATATTGCACAAAAAGCTCTGAAATTTGGACCTGAGAATTAGCATGATGACTTCTCAAATGGGTTTGTTTTTTTTTCGAATTCTAAAACGTTGCAGAAAAAAGGTTATAGCGAAAATGCCATGATGACCTGTTTGGAGCAGCGAAACCCTAGAATCCAAAGCTTTGATACCAAATGTTATGTAACCAGCTCAAGAAAAATATAGAAAAGATAGATCAACACCTTAGAATTCAGCCTCTTCGAGGGGGCAACCTCCTTTACATTACATAAATGAACAATTATTGGATGATTCAAATGACAAAACCTCCTTTCTATATATAGAGTCTAAGGAGTCACAATATAACCCAACCAACCTAACAATAATAATATAAATCCACAAAAATAACAATAGAGGGATTCTATGGGGCACAATAATAATAATATGGGGGCAATAGGGGCACAACAATATTAATAAGGGGTACAACTACAATAGTAATGGGGTAATCACTAGTATTATAAGGACGCAACATATATAAAGAGCTAATATGAATTTACTTTGGTTAGTAATATGTTCTTTTTCCTATTTTGACAATAGTCTTACTAGAACTTCCTTATGTAAGAAAAACTAATTTACACTAAATAATTTCTTTGTGGTACCATCTATGATATGCGGAATTGCTTTATGTTTCTATGTTATCTCTTTATTGGAAATATGTTTTCGAAAATTACAGTTTTGGTCTTACGAAATTAATTTTTTTAACGCAAAACTATATTCAAAAAAAAAAATACCTCCACCATAAATACAAAATAAAGTGTTAACATTTGACATGTCGTATGCATCGAAAAGGCATCTTGTTGGATTTCAAGTTCAAATTTGTCAATTTTTTGTCTCTTTAGTTTGATGCATTGAAAAATGAATTATTCTTAGTGCAATTAGAATATATATAAATAGAAATATAAAAAATATTGTTATACTAGTTTGAGTGAATAATTCTTTTGAAATTCAAGTAAGAAGTCTCAAGGTGGATCATTAAGCTATTGATATATATTATAAGCCCTTCTTTATTTCCGTATCAAATCAAGGATGAATTAAAGCATCTCGTTCTTTAGTATTCCATTTAATAAGGAAAGAAAACTACCCTTGTGCAATTTAATAAGCTCTTTCATACTTCACCATAACACATTAAGAATGTCGACCTACTATTTAATTGTTTATTGATTAAGCATACTACAATGAAATTTTCATCGAGTGAATAACTCGCTAATCACTAATATTCTTGATACCTAACTTGGTGATCCTCTAATATGTCAATTGTCAATCTCCTTTCTTATCAGTTCACGATATTGTTGATCACTTCTTGCGGATCACATATCTTAATGATAACAAGGCTTATCTATCCCCTAGGTTGTGGAATAACCAATATTATCAATCCTCTTCTTGTAAATAAATTTTCCCATCTAATGTAAGACTAAGATTATTTAGAATATAAACTTTTTTCTTGTCAACAACATGGCTTATTAATCACTCAATACATCAATATTATACTTCTTAATCACTTGGTTCATTAATTTCTTGAATCATCATTTATTACCTTATTAATGATCCACCCATTAGACTTTTTCATTGATACCATATCTATATCGATGTTATTCCTTATTGAGGATAAATTTCTTAATGCTATATTGTAACACATGTCCTTGATGTTTGAGGTTTGATCTAGTGTGATACACCCATCCTTTATACACTATTCCATAAATTGATCATTCATGGATATAAATGTATCAATATAAATTCATTATATAAAAAATGTTTGTACACCATTAATAAAATTCTTCATCATTATAATAATAACTTCTAAGCATTCTTCATAATATTTAAATATGTGAACTAGTCAAATCTTAAATCCATAAAATATTATGCAACTCAACATTTTTAAGAGTAATGGATCATCCTATAGAGGGAGATCACATCCCCCTCCAATTTAGGTTCCTTGGATTTCCTAGAAATCGTCCTAGCTTATGAGAAGATTTCCAAATCCACGACATCTAGGATTGTGAATAAAATAGATATTTCTAAATTTAGTCTTTCTCCTATAGCTTCAAGGTGCAAATATATTTCCATTGTACATAGAGATACAATATCTTATTTCACTAGAGTTTATCCTTCACACCTGAAAATGGAAACTTAGATTTTAAAAAAGTAGAAGATGCTCATCAAAGGAAAATTACACCATTTTTCAATTGAAGAGGATTTTGCGCCTTTCTATATGAGAATAGATAGGACAAGAATATTGTCATTCAAATTGGGTCATATTTCATAGGATCCACAAGAATGTACCAAAATCGGTGGACCTATGATTTCAATCTAGAGAATAATGGTCCTCCAACAATTGCTATCTAGGTCTGGATTCCAATACCTAACTTCATTATTGGAGTGATGATGTCATTAAAAGCATTGGAAATACTTGAGGACATTACATTTATAGAGTTGAAGTAAAGAAAGTGTTTATGTTTATGCTCAAATATATGTTGATATGGATCTAAAAAGAGGTAATTTAGAAACTATTATCATCACCCTTGATAACTTGCATCATGTGCAATAGTTGAACTACGACAAAATACACTTGAAATGTGAATCCTCACATGAATATCGACAATTTGTCAAAAATGGAAAAATCGATAGAACCTAATCAGAACAACTATAAGAAATGAAATTAGAACAAAAATAAATGAAATTAAAAATGGGGTCAATTGTTAAGCTAGAAGCACATTACCAAATAGTTGTAACCAAGGCCCAATGCCATTTAGGGCTAGAAGCCCTTAGGAACTTTGGAGCAAAATGTTTCCAAGGGTTCTTTCTCGAATACTCATTTAAAGAAACCCTATTTCTCCAATTACAAAGAATCTCGCCTTTCCCTAATAGGTTAAGAACCTTATCACAAGGCAGAAAAACATTTATTAATAAAACATTGGTCATGTCGTCTAAGGAACTAGTGAGAAACATTTGTTCTCGAGGAGAGTCTACTTTAGTCTAAATTAGTGGAAATTTTTTATCCAAAGAGGAAATTTAAATCAATCCCCCTCATAAATTTGAGGATATCGAAGATTTGGATAATAACACATTTTCAATCCAATTCCTATAGTATTTATCCCCAAAAGAAGGAAATTAAGTTTGAAAAGGAATATAAGAGTTGTAAAATTTCTTATATGTAAGGGACACATTTATGAGTCATAAAGAAAAAAAATGGATCCATTTGTATCATCAAAGTAGGATAGGGGAGATGGGGACCTTGAGAAAATATCCATAAAAGGCTAGGAAAGAAGCTAGCCAAAAGAGAAAGGAAAGAAAAATAAATTATTGATATAATGATAGAATGTTAATAAAAAATTAACAAGTAATTGGGATGAAGTTAGAAACCTATATGAAATCTAGGAAATAACATGTCTAAGAAAGGAAACAGTTCGAAAAAAAATATTTAATTAATGATTCTAGTGTCTTGAAGTTACAAAGGGTTAGGTAGTGGGAGAAAGTAAGTATTGATCAGAGATATAATAGAAATCGATAATCCTCTTAGCCTCTTTCTTAGGGAGATCAAAATTGAATCTTTGCAAGCTACCAAAGTTTGGAAGAAATCATAAATTATGTACTGATAGTTGCTGATCCCAAAGGATCATCAATGGGCTTGCAAACCTTTTGGAATAATAAGCTATTAAGTTTGGAATTACCTTTCAAATATCAAGATTAAATAATTGCACTATTCATGTGCATAAAATTTGGTAAGATCATTGATAATTTAAATGTCTAGATCTTGATCAAATGTATAGAAAAATGTAATTATTAGAGATTTCTCATGGTCACGCGTTGTTCACTCTATGAATTTATGAAATAACACATGAATTCCGAAATTATTAAATAATCCCGCTAATTTCAATACATATTGATAAAACTCTCCAAAATCAATTTGATGAAACCCCCTCCAAATACATATTTCCATAAAAAAATCCTCCATTTCTACAAAATCACCATTTTTATACTTACCAGTAAGTAAAATTCCATTGATACCCCACATCTTCATGAAAATTTTACAATATATTGAAGTTATTTTGTTTTAGATCCTTTTTATGACAAAACATGATAGGGTATTAGTGACAAGGTGAAAACCGTAAGATCATATCCTTGCATGAGTTAGACTATTTTGATAATAGTTTCATCGAAAGATATTTTAATGAATTGTATTCAATCATTTAGAAAAGAGGTGGGAATATAATCCAATGTCCAATCAAGGATAATACAAGGGAATTCATTCAAGGGTGAAAAGGTATATATATATATTATTGAAATCAAAGGAATATTCAACTGAGCTAATAGTAGGACTATGTCATCATATATAGAGTTTCCTATTGTAGAGCAATGTCCTGTTTCAAGAGTTTTCATTGAAGTACACGATACTTCCTTTAGATATTTGTAACCACAAACTTATATTATTATATTTCATGGAATCCACAAATTATGGTCACTTGCTCTGGTTACTGAATTGAATTCGGCTAAATTGTAAGAAGCCAATGAACATGTACATTTAGTTTGATGCAATTACTCTTTTATATATCTAGGAAGATAAAAAATTATAAAAGTACAATCATCCAGAATGGGTAAAGTTCTCCTTATCTTTATAAGGGAAAAGAAAGAAAATAACCAATTATAGGTAGAATATATTAATTAAAGCTATAAATTTAGGACATCATAGATCACCCTAAAGAAGAAGAGAAAAACCTCCTAAAAAATGTCTCAATTTTGATTCATCATGAAGAACATAACGTGATTAAGACGTTTGTGACATAAGTGGGGGATTTGAATTTGTGACATAAGTAGGGGGATTTGAATAGATATTTTTTCAACAAATGAGTTAATGAATAGAATAAAAAAAAAAGTGATATAGAATAAAAAAAAGGTGATATATAGAATAAAAAAAAAGTGATATATATCACCAAATAGGATGATAATAAAATATTTGAGTTTTAGGAGTTAAAAAATGCATCCAAATCACAAAAAATTTCCATTTTTACATAGTAGCATGGATGGAATTAGAGGATATGAAGGTAGTACTTTCAAATATTTCAACATTTTCCCTAGATAAATAAAACACCACCCTTATACAACTATTTGAGGAGGCTAACATCTAGACTATTGTTTGGATCATAAAGCGTGATAGAGATCCTAAGCCTAATGGTTTCTCAATCTCTTTCTACATAACTTTATGTGATATCATTAAATATTATCTAAAAGGAATTCTCTAATACTCCCATTACCCCTATAACATTCATGGAAACACCAATTCTTCCTTCTTGGCTGTAATACTAAAAGAAGAAAACCCTTCTACTTTTTCACGATTGACATCCAT
Source organism: Pinus taeda (assembly GCA_000404065.3). Taxonomy (NCBI): domain Eukaryota; kingdom Viridiplantae; phylum Streptophyta; class Pinopsida; order Pinales; family Pinaceae; genus Pinus; species Pinus taeda. The sequence goes on along the minus strand of APFE030911787.1, from coordinate 6,224 downwards.
TTCCCTCCGTAAATACTCTTATGGAATTATAATTAGGATCACAAAATCCAAGACAAAGATGAATATGCCGAAGCTCTTTCTTTAAAATCTAGGAAATGCCATTCTAAATAGTAATATAATTAAAAATATTATGTTCGTGAAAGAAGTTATTAACTTATTTTGCAAGGCACTTCCTTCTCTTTAATATTATGCCTATAGAAGTTGTTTCACACCTACGTTATCTAATATCTAATAGAAAAAGTAATACAATCACAATCAAAAGGAAGGGAAAAATATAAGAGAGAGAATAAATTGACATTCACATGCAAAGAAGAAATAATAGATAAATATATGAATGTTTTTACATATAATGCATTATAAAAGAATTACCTATATATTATAGGCTTAAATTCATGGAAATGGCATATGGATTGATTAGCTAAGTGAAGCTTTTTTTCATGAAATTGTTGCCTTGGATTTTAGTAGCCAAATTTACTTGATTAGATCATGCAGTTTCTCTCATGGAAAGTAGGGTCTATCCCTTTCTTAGAAGTGCATTTATTTATATAAAATATGAATTATTTCCTAGAATCAATGAATAAAGTGCTTTATCTCCTAAAAAATAGTAATTTACTTGAGAAAAAAGTGGAATTTAGTAATGGTCTTTTATAAGCCATGATTTTCACAACTCATGGTGTTTTACCATTTTATTATGTATGATAAAACTTAAGTGTAGTATGGTAGAGATACAATTATGCATGTGAAGGAAAATGATGCATATAAACCATATCTCCCATTTAATTCTGCTAAAGATTAGTATGATCGATGTAATAGTTGGGCCTTTGAAATATTAAGCTATCCTAGGTACTCGAGTTCCAAAAATTTATATCCCCGAAGGAAATAATGATAAAATACTTGAAGGAATCCTTAACCCTCTGCCACATCGGCCCTCGTCATATTCTCCACCCCCCCATCTCGCAGCCCTGCCCCATCCCACTGACATCCATTCTCCCACCAAAATAATGGGTGGTCTTGAGTGGAATAAGTATCTTGCTTTGAAGAACATTCCTATTTAAATCATAATTGAGCTCGTAAATCTTTGATGTTTCGATGAATGAAGGATTTGAAAAATGTGTATGTTCCTAAAGGATTTTATGAAGAAAATGTATCACAGAGTTTAACTGGGGGAGTAATACCATACCATATGCATTCATATTGGGGGATATATACGGAGGAAAAAATTACATAATAAATTGAGTATATAAAGGGTGGTAAAGGGTTTTAATAATGACAAGTATATTAATGTAGCTCAAAGTTAATGAAAAAATATAAAGGGGTATAAAATTGTCAATGAACAAATCGATACTTATGATATCTACTAACAGTGGGGGTATTTTATATTGGGAAGGTGCATTGAGTTTGCATCGCTAGGGGGTTAAATAAAGTGATTATTATAGGTATTTTCCAATATGTAGTCAAATTAAAAGTATTGTTTAGTATGCCATGAATGCACATGATATGCCAGAGTTTGGTTGAGTGATATCTAAGGCATGAAGATACCCTTCGTTCTACGTCCTTCCCAATTTTTTATTCTATATTCTTGAAAAATATGCAGCCCTACAAAAATCCATCAGAATGTTCTATATCTAGAAAACCAACCACCATACTCTAGTTAAGCTATTGCAAGTACTAGAAATTTGGGTGAGAAAATATCCCATGTTGTAACCTCTTAACTTCATTAACATGCAGTAAATAAAAAAATATAAATATATTTAGGAATTAAATTGAAAATTCTGACAACATATTCCAATGATATACTTCCCCATATAAAAGCTTAGATCCATCAAGGTTCTCTAAAATCACTACATTATCCAAAATGAAATGAACTCACTTTCCTATAGCTGAATGTGTAATTTTTTAATATGAAAAGTAGATTAATAAATGGTGAGGGTACATGTAGCACATTGAAAATGTGTCCATTCTCTAAATAAATTCTACATTTAGCACACACCTAGATAGTTGTATAATCTACCATTAAAACGAATGGACTGGTGCATGGCTGCATCGAGGTTAAGGAATCCTCTGATGGGTCCATATGATTAAATGATATTGAATTAGGAATCCATGTGGTTTATGCAAAAAAATTAATAATAAAAAAATTAACATGTTTTTCGTGTCTTCATCATCTATTTGAATTTCAACATCCTCCTATCTAACATATTTTGGTATTTTCCCACCAAGATTGTTCTATTGGAGAAAATGTTCCATATGATCTATTCTTTTGATTATGCATGCATTTTTTGTATGAAAACTTGTATTGTAGTAACAACACTTAGGCTTATTATTCATTGAGCTCACCTCCCTTTTATTAGAGCTATCCTTTGTAGATTTAGTATTTTCATCATTGTTTTGGATATGGGTCTTTATTTTGTTAAATTTGTGTTTGGCTTCACCACTAGGCCTTTCATTTGTTACAAGTGCATGTCACAATGAGGGTTAAAGGTCAACCATTCAAATCATTTTATCATTTCTTATGGGTGAGTCACTCAAGAAATTTTTCCATGGGAATCATGGTTTAGGAAGCTCTGAACGCTAGTTTTGTAACATGAAAAGTAGAGACAAATAATGAGTATTGGAGAACTAGTTTTGATAGAATGAAAATAATGAATTGTTTTTTCTTCCTTTTCTATATCACATATATTCAGTTAGAGAAATGATAATTTTAATATTATGAATAATTCTTTAACATTGTGAAAATTACTCAAACTCAATGTAATGAGTTCATTCTCCAATTGATTACCTTGTAGCACATCTTGCCTCTGAAAAAGTCCTGCCAATTTGACCAAAACCCTCTTTTGGCCAAGTAGTATTTGATTCAACATGGAATATAAGGTTAGGAACAATTGTGAGGCATTAAAATGAAAAAGATTCAACCATTATGTTGAACCATTTTTCCTTCTACACTATAGATTTGGGTTCATACCTTTTTTCCATTATAATCTTATATAAGACTTTACTCTATAATAGAATGACTACTATTGCATTCAATTCCTAATGGTTGAATGGAATGAGGATTATTCATTCAGGGTGATTCATTTTATCAATTTTCTCTTTTATGTTCTTTCTAAGTACAAAAATGTTATACATCTCCTTAGATTCAAGCCTTATTTGATACCATGTAGAATAATTTGCACATTTGGAAGATCTTAAATATAATATAAAATTAATACAATAAAAATTGGGAAGATGGGAAAGATAATAGCGAAAAAATAATTTCTCATTTACATGTGTAATAGAAACCATGAAAATATGAATGAATTTCATTACAATAAAATTCAATATACAAGAATTAAAATATGTTTCACTTAACCTCATGCAAATTGGGTAGTTAAATCACCCTTTACTATCTAGGTTTGCTCAACAAGTAAAACATATCAACATAAATATTTTAGGAATGAAGATTGGACATAGTGTAAAGAGCCTCAACTACTCATAATATGTATATGCATTTAATTTTATTGCTAAAATCTATATCATTATAGAAACTTGATTCAATTATATTCCATAATCCTTTATTCTTGCTTCTAATGTGGCTAAAAATGACAAAAAATGACAAGTATTTTGCTAGAATTCTAGAATGTAGGTAAGACAGGCCATCTCTATAATTTTTCAATTTTCATTTTTTGAAAAGTAGAATTATTTTAAGTACCATTTGATTCCTACAACTCTCTAAGATACCAAATCACAATCTTAGTTGATTATAATTAGTATGATAAAAATAAAGTTTGGCCAATGAGGTTCTTAGTGGTTCAACTGAATAGGAAGAGTGATGCTCATAAATTCAGTTTAGTTAAACACACATGGGCAGCCAGAGAAATATGAAAGTTAAATCATGAGAGTACAATTTTTATTAACAAGAGATATACATTTATAGTACATTATGTGATCCTTGGGTTTCACATCCCAATGTCTCTTGGACTGCTTTGTCTATTTGGATTCCACACTAACCCAGTGAGGATTAGGTGTCCAACATTCCCCCCCTTAATCTGAAGGGAGAGCTGTAATACAAAATGTGAAAATATGGATGGCAACACTAGGCTGAATATGCTCTCTTAAATGTTGGTATAAAGGGCGGTAGTTTAAGTATGACTACAGACACTGGAATGCTTAGTGCAGTTCTCGAAACACTTCCAAAACTGGCAAGAAGTTGAAGTCTTCTGCTATAGAAAGTGCTCCTATTGTTTTGAAGAGGGAAACCTTCAACCGTGAAAGGGAGGTCTCACCCCGCATAAAAGGGAGAACTTCAACCTGAAAAGGGAAGTCTCAACCTGTGATGGTTTAAGGATGACCAACAACTCTGGAATGCTTAATGCAATTCCTCGAACTCTTCCAAAACTAGCAATAAGCTGGAATCTTCTGGCAAAGGAAGTGTTCTCATTTTTGTTCCTGGAATTCTTCCAAAACTAGCAAGAAGTTGAAGTCTTCTTCTAGAGGAAGTGTCCCAGATTGCCAATTGAAGGCATGTTCACGGGCATCTTTGTCTTTATCTATAACTCTGAAACTAGTGTGGCAGGTTGTGGCTCAGGCTTGCTTGATGTGACTCTGAAGCTTGTAGATGACCATCATTTCCCCCCTGTCAGATACAAGGTGAGAGGATGGAGAAAACTCAACTGCAAGACTGTTCAATACTCTAGAATGAGTTCTGACATGTGTTTGGAATATCTTCCTAGCTGTTGATGCCTATTGCCAAGAAACAATCCATCCAAGATGAATCTTTGTTCTTGAAAGACATTTGTTTTTGAAGCATCTGTTTGAAGAATGACTGGTTTTATGACAGTGCTTACATGGATGAAGATCAAAACAATGATATTTCAGATGGCCAAGTCGATCACAGTGTTGACATTTTATAATCTGTTGTTGTTGTTGTTGCGTAAGAGGAACAAAATCTGGAATAGCTGGAGCTGAGCTGTCATGAAGAACAGGTGAACTGTCATGAATGAATCCAGCACTCTGAAACTGAATGGGCTTGGCATAGTCTGGAATATGAAAGGACAAGTCCTTGTCATATCCAAGACCAGTTATGTGCTTGTTGTGGACAAGTTATTCCCAAGGTCTGATGATGGGCTTGGGAGGAGCAGACTGAGTTTCTACATTTGCATGTACAACTGTTGCTTTATTTGAATGAACTGTAACATTATTGACTTGCTGTTGATGGGTGGTTGTTCAATGTTATAAATAGAAACAGATTCAGAATGATGACTTCACCATTGTAATTCTTCTTGTTGTAGCTGAGATTCAAGCTGCGAAAAATCAATCTTTTCCTGTGCATTTCGTAGACATGTCTGAATTTTTCTAAGAGAGATCCTTTGCTGATTTGTAATGTGTCATCAACAATAGATTGTACAAGAGTTTTCATGAACTCTAATACTTCACTGATTTTGGCCATTTTTCTTCAATGTCAGATTTACACCTTAAAAACTGATCACAATTATTACTTAATGTAGACAAGTAATATCCACTTCCAGTACAAAACAATATCTTCTATAAATGTGCAGAAAATGAATCAGGGAATCAATGCATATATATGTAGACAGAAACTATAATGGGTTTTAAATACAATGCCACAGTTGGGGCAGCAACAACTGCAAACTTGCTTGGATCCTTCAAGTAGTCCTTTACTTTTAAATCAGAAATGATGGCTATCAGAACTTCAATAATTATAACACCATGTCATGGGAATTGGAATAAATCTCTAGCATGCTAAAACAGCAGTGATAGACTTCCTTACATGTCCAAATACTTAGCGAACTGTATAGTGTTGGTCATAAATACCATAGCATTTTTACCATGACCTTTCAAGAGCCTTCCAACTATGCACAGTTTCAGGAAAACCTCCAGGAGATTAGAGAATACTCGCCCCTACTTCAGATGTATATGCAACCAATTATTAAGGAGATTTGACTCTTTGACAGTGATAAAATATGCCCACAAAGGACAACTCGAACACAAACTGATAGAACTTGATTTGTAGATGCTTTGAAACCAACATTTTGTTGGAAATAATACTAAGAGGGGGGGTGAACCAGTATTATCAAATCAGTAAAACTTTTTCATTTCTATGCTTAGATACATATATGCTACTTCAGTTAGGTGAACCCGTGTGTATACGCGACTGTGTCTAATGCAACTAGCATATATCAATAATACTTATGATTCAGATAATCCATTATATGTTAGTATTTAGA
>APFE030911773.1:1276-18049 GCA_000404065.3 Pinus taeda | reverse complement strand
CCCAAGGATTATAGCCATTGGACTCCTAATACAACATCAGCACCTCCCATTGGAATGGAAAGCATTGGGCTAGTCAATACATATTCTCCCATGGATAGCTAGATATTATGGCACTTTCCAGAGCAATTTATTGTTCTTCCATTTGCAACCATCACTTGACACTCTGGTGCTGGATATAAGAAGCAATTCAATTCTTTTGCTACCTTACAATGAATAAAATTGTGGTTACTTTTTGAATCAATCAACACTATTACCTTTTTCTTTTTGAATTGTCCTTCTATCTTGATGGTTTGAGGAGTGGTAATTCTCGCCAATGCATTACAAGATATGGTCGGATTCATTTGTTCTTGATCTAGGCTTTGTTCCTGGAGTATATCCTCTTCTTTTTACATTTCTTGCTCCTTTTCTTCTTCCTCTTCACAATCTATGTAGAATAATTTCATCTCAGCACACTTATGACCTTTAGTGTATTTGCTATCACAACTGTAACAAAGCCCTTTTGCTCATTTTTCTTCCAATTGTTGTGGTGTCAACCTTATAGGTTGTGGAAGACTAGCAGCAACAACACTTTCGTCTTTATAGTTGTGAGTGGTATGCTCCTTGGTTGCCATAATTTTGCTTTCCATTTTTCTTGCTAACTTGAATGCACTCTCTAATGAATCAGGTTCCTAAAGGCGAACATCATGTTGGATATTATCCTTTAAAGACCCTATGAACACATCAATCCTATGCTCCTTTGGAATATTTTTTACCTTTATGTTCAATTTTTGGAACTCCTCAATGTGCTCCGTTATTGAACCCTTTTGTTAGAGACTTATCAACTGGCTAAAAAAAGTGTTGCTTTTTGTATCCTCATAATGTGCTATCAATTCTTCCGTAAAAATTGCTCAAGTGATAAATTGTTTACGAGAGTAAAGCCATTGATACCATTTAAACTGATTTGGTTCCAAATATAAAATTGCAATACGTACCTTTTGTGTGTTTTGCAGATTATTGAGATCGAAAAATTGTTGGCATTATGTTTTTGGTTTAGCTCTATGGTACAGGTGTTGTACTTGATGGCAACTCTCTCATGTGGCAGATCTCAGTTCAGGCACTCAAAATCATGGAAATTAAGATACCCGCAGGTAATCCTAGAAGAAGCTGCGGACTCCCAGGTACACCATCCAAGGGGTGCAGACATGCTCGCAGGTGCTCCGTTCAGAAGGTGCGGACCCCAGTTTCACTCTCTCCAATGCATAAAAGCGCATGCACGTGGGAATCTTCATGAATGGTTAATGGTATTAGTCTGACAGTTTTTGATCCTATGGTTTTGGTCTGTGGTATTGCATCTACAAATATTGATCCAAGGTATTGGGATCATGGTATTGTGTTATTATGGTTTTGGACCATGGTATTGAAAAAGGGTTGCCTATAAAAAAGAAAAGAGATCTCTTGGCCACACACTTGTAAAATTTGAATATCTTAAGATCTGAAATTTTGGGTGTTTGGTTTTAAAAGCTAGATCTAAATCAAGGAGACAACTTAAGGTGAATCTATTGACGTCGTGATCTCTCGGGCGTATGAACAGATCTGTGGATCTCACTGACTGTGGCACATTGAAGGACTGTAAATTTGGCCCTAATCAGAAGTCCACAGGCGATCCGAAGGCACAGTGTGGTGGTACGCAGCTCAGTAAAAGGCTTAGTGCGGGGGTACGCAGCTTAGTAAAAGGCGCAGTGCGGGGTACGCATCATCGGAGAAGGCACAGTGTGGGGCGCACGCAGCACAGGAAAAGGTGAAGTGCGAGGTACGTAGGAAAGCAGAAGGCACAATGCGGATGTACGCTGTAAGTTAGAAAGTAAAAGTGCGGATCTGAAGAAAAGTACGCAGAGCAGAAGAACGACCAGTGCGGATCTGCACAGTTTAGACTCAGCAGAGCTGCGGATATTCGCAGGCCCCTCTCGGTGAAGTTGCAGACTTACCTTGAAACATTTGTTGACTGTCTTTTATCTGTTGCAGCAGAGTTCTGGGTTTAGATTTCTGGTATTACTTTTCAGTTTACAACATTCTGAAGAGTTGGGTGATTCATTGGTTCATTGTATAAGGAGATTGGGTGATTTACATATACTTGATGATTATTTGATGTTCATGGATCCAGTCTAAAAATTTATGAAACGTGGTCCTTAAAGAAGTAAAAGAGCTAAGGGGGTTGTAGCTCCCTTCTAGGAGAGACTTGAAAACGAGAGAGTTGTAGCTCTCTGCAGGTTGCAGCCTGCGTACTGGCAAAAGACTGCACCAGTACAAAATCATTGTAAAAGAAGTTTCAAATTGAAAGAAGATAGAGACATATTGCAGCAAGTGGTTTTCACCCACATTGGGTTTCCACCTTATATCTGGTGTTCTTTGGTGTGACTATCTGTTTTTCTTGTTTCATGCTCATTATTATATGGTACTGACATACAAGTTAATAATGCATATCTGAAGTTTGAATTAAAAGAAAAGAATTTGATAACACTGATTCACCCCCCCTCTCAGTATTATTTTCAACACAAAGACCATGACATTTTATCATGTGAACTGGCTTAAATTCTAGATCGTAATCTTGAATGCTTGTCATCTAGTTCATCCTCCTTTCACCCAACGCTTGTTGTATAAAAAATGATATAACTATTGGGTGAGGCACAAATATGATAACTTGATTTTTCAAAAGGTAAGGCATAAAGTGCTTCACAATATTTTATACTACAAGGCTTGTTGATCAAAGGTGGGATAATTCAATTTAGATCCCTGTAAGACAACATTCATAAATGATCTAGGCTGCTTATTTCCTTGATCATTAGTTTGAGTAAGAACGAATGCAAGAGAAGTGTCAGAAGAAAATGTATATAACAAGAAATATTTGCCAAAATTTAGACTATACAACACTAGGGCTTCGACAATTGCTTATTTAATCTGAGCGAAGGAACCTTTATCCCTTTGATCCCACTTATAAAATGCATCCTTCTTAATAATGTCTTGTAATGGCTTAACAATTTGTTCATAACATGAGATGAACTTTCAAAGAAAGTTAATTTCCCCAAGAAGGATTGCATGGCTTTCTTATTCATGAGAAAGGGAATATGAGAAATAGTCTTGAACTGCTTCCAATATACTTCAATTCCACTCTTATTTATAAAGTGGCCCAATAGGTTGCCCTCAGACACTCCGAATATTCTCTCATTAGGATTTAAAGACATGAAATATATTTGACATCACTCAAAAATATTCCTCAGATGATGAAAGTGATCAAATATTTTCTTTGAAAATACTGTAACATCATCTAAGTACACCACTACACTTTGTCCAATCAAACCATGAAAAGTGATGTCCATAGCCCGCTGAAAAGCAACACCTTCATTGATGAGTCCAAAAGGCATTTTCTTAAATGAAGATGTACCAAAGTTATTCCTGAACATGGTTTTATATCTGTCGGGTTCTGCTACTAGAACTTGGTTGTATCCAGAAAATACATCTAATAGAGAGAGAATCTCTAACCTAGATACTGTTTGAAGTATCTGCTCCATAGACAACAAAAGATAGTTGTCCTTATCTAAATCCCAGTTTAGGTTGTGGAAATCAACACATAAGCATATCTCTCCGAACATCTTTCTCATAGGAACCAAATTGGAGACCCAGATAGAATGAAAAACTTTGAGTATGATCCAAGCATCCAACAATTTTCTTAGTTCTTTTTGAAAGAGGGGTTCAAGTGTAGGATGACCTTTTCTTAACTTTTGTTGAGATTAATTTACCTCTTACTTGATATGCATTACATTATGGATAATTTTCATATCATAAGTTTTCAATTCATCATATGCCCACATGAACACATCTCCATACTACTTAAAAAGATGGATAAAGGCTTGTTTCTCTTGAGGTGTACAAAAAGTACTGAGATTCACATATTTTTGATTTGATTTCGTACCCAAATTTACGTGTTTGTGTGACAATGTAGAATTGTGAGTCTTCGCATTAGCTGGCCCCTCACAAAGATTCTGTAGGTCATAAAGCTTTTCTAAAGACATCACAATTTTGCGCATGGGGTTTCCTACGTTTGCTTGAACTTATTCTTGCAATGCCTTCTTATGATCGTCTTCGTTGATTGTCGCATTATTAAATATGTTAGCATTTTCCGTGAAATCCAGTATTTGTTGGTCATCATTGAAAACATGAAAATTAGTAACATTATAATGTACGGATGGATTATAAATAACCTCAATTGAAAAACCATCTCTTAATGGTGTTAACCTAGAAGCAACGTTAGCTAATGTGTCTACAGTTGGATTATGAATTATAGGAACATAATTAATATTAAAGGTGCTGAAGTATGAAATAAGGCACCATACCTCTTGCTGGTATTTTCTAATATTAGGTGACACACAATGAATAGTATTCCATACTTGTCGTGTAACAATCCCTGAGTCATCAATTACCTTAAGCACTTCCACCTCGAGGTCTATGGATTTATTTAAACCCAAAATGAGTGCTTCATATTCAAAAATGTTATTTGTGCACTCAAATTCCCATCGAGATGAGATCAAATATTTGTTCTTTCACGGTTCTATTAAAATACAACCAGCTCCAAAGCCCTCCTGTGTTTTTGAACTATCAAAATACAAAATCCAAATATTAGCAACATCATGATTAGTTCCTACGCTAGTACAATTTACATCTATGTTAAAAATTCATAAGCACTAGTTGGATTGCAAAGAAGAAGTTCCAATTGTGTATCTGGTGGTGTAGGGGACGACTACACAAGATAACATCTGTGATAAACTTCTAGAAAATAATTCTTAAAAATAATTTGTGCATAACTAATAGGCTCATTAAGAGCTTCAAACACCATGATGATATGTTTCATAAAAGTTTCACTCTTGAATTGGATTTGATTATTCTTTCCATTGTACAAAAGCCAAAAATGCGACCAATATGTAGCAATATGTCCCTGCAACTTGCTAGACCAATATCTACTAAAAAACAAGCCATAAGCTTCCAAAATGTCCATAATGACAATGCCAATACATTGGTGAACTCTATGGTCTGATCATAAACGAATTATAACATTATTAAGCTCATTAATTGTCTTTACTAAAGATCTATTCAATTGAATGATCTTGGCATCAATCTAGTGTTTATGGAGTCTTTTGAATGAAGTGCATGTGTAAGTTCCTCAGATAGAACACAAAAGGACATCGCTCAAAAATAGATCACAGATCAATACACCAGTATTCTTGACATGGTTAAAATCCTCAAAGAGGGAAACAGTCTACGCCCTGAGCCAACATGGCCACTTCAAGAAATTTATTAATAAAAGAATGAAAATTTACATAAGCTTCTCTCATGAACAGTCACCTTACAAATGACCCTCCATGATCTTTAAATAGAGATCATGGACCAACCAGGTGTTAAGCCATAGATCAAGTGTCGATAATACCGAGGAGAGGATGAACCGTCAGATCGCTTCATAAATAGAACATAACATGACCGTCAGATTGTAAGTTACAAAAGTACATAGTAAAGAAACACACTTTACCTAACTCTATACTAGACCAGGTTATACTTAACTATTTCATATGTGTCAGAATATACTAACATTCCCCCTTAAGAATAACTTGGGATAGGATTGAAGGATGTACAAATATGACACAATAGGAGAAGGAAGGAGGCATTAGAGCCTATCCCCCCTTAGTGACAACTTCTTGAACTCCAACCATAAATCGAAGTTTAGTAAACTTTGCCTCTGTGAAAGCCTTTGTAAAGATGTTTGCAACTTGATCATCGGTTGAACAATATTGAACTTTAAGAACATGGTCATGAATGAGCTTTCTGATGAAGTGCATGTGTAATTCAATGTGTTTGTTGTTGATGTTGGACTGGATCTTTGCATAGTTGAATGGAACTTTGATTATCACACCAAAGTGCAATCAGATGCTGCTACTGAAAGCCAAACTCAGACAGGATCTGACGAAGCCATAGGGCTTCCTTACTAGCTTCTATGACACCACAATACTCTGCTTCTGCAGAAGAAAGAGAAATGGCAATTTGTTTCTTGCAAGCCCATGTAATAGGTCCAGAACCAAGAGTGAAGACATTACATGTAGTAGACTTCTGATCATTAGGGTCACCAGCTCAATTGGAATCATTGAAACCAACCAATAGAGGAGATGCTTCTTCAGTGTAATGAATCCCAAACTAATCTGTACCTCGAACATAATGAAGTATTATTTTAGCCACTTTCCAACGAATTTCATGTGGGTTTTGCATAAACCAAGCAATAAGGCCAACATCAAAGGAAAGGTCAGGATGAGTATGGGTTAGATCAAAAAGTTTTCCTACAAGCTGACAGTATAAGGTAGCATCAACATTAGAGGAAGTACAAGTGATTGAAATTTTGGATCTAGACTAAAAGGGAGAAGGGGCTGGCTTACAGTCTTCCATGTGAAAATGGCGTAGAATATAACATGCATTCTTGGACTGGGAAAGGGAAATACCTTCCTTGGTTTGCAAGACTTGAAGACCAAGAAAATAATGCAAGTGTCCTAAGTCTGTCATTTCAAAATTATTTTTAAGGTTGGACTTCACATGGTTTATAAGGTTGGGATCACTACTAGTAAGGATAATATCATCAACATAAAGAACTAGAATGATAAGATACTTACCCACTTTCTTAGTGTAGAGAGTATTGTTAGAATGACACCTAGAAAAGCCACTATCTAAAAGAAGGTTATCCCTTTTGGCATACCAAGCCTGAGGATCTTGCTCGAGACCATAACAGGATTTATTAAGCTGACATACAAGGCTGGAGTCTATTTGTATAAAGCCAGGAGGTCATTCCATATAAATTTATTCATGCAAGTCCCCATGCAAGAATGCAGATTTAACATCCATCTGATGGACTTCCCATTTGAAAGAGGCAACAAGGGAAAGAACAAGGTGGATAAAGTTCATTTTGGAAATAGGTGAGAAGGTTTTAGGATAGTCAATTCCTTCAACTTGTGAAAAACCCTTAGCAACAAGATGAGCTTTATGTTTATCATATTTTCTATCTCGTCCAAACTTGGTTTTGTAAACCCATTTGCATCTAACAAGTCTTCGTCCCTTTGGAAGAGGAACAAGATCCCATGTATCATTTTCCAATAATGAACGATATTCTTCATTCATAGCTGCGTCCCAATCTGGATGGCCTGAAACTTCTGCAAAGGTGTCAGGATCACAATTCGTTGAAGCTTGAGCCAGTAAAGAAGAGGCTCTATTGAACCGAGAACGTGTATGTCGCTGATTTGTAGGATCACCCGCAAGAGCACCTGCTACATCCCGAATAGCACAGACCCATTTTGGAAGTTGAGGAGCTGAAGGAGGATCCTAAGAAGGTGGGGGAGGATTTTCATCTTCGCTGTCATCATCTGAAGAAGAAATATTTTCAGAAGTAGAAGGGATAGAGAGAGGTGGCACATTCGCTGAACTAGGCTCATAAGGCGATATATTTTCAACAAAATTTACATCTCTTCTAATGATAACATTTTTGGACTTAGGTGAAAAAATTATATATCCTTTGACATCTTCAGAATATCCAACAAAAATACATTTTTCACTCTTAGGTTCTAAGGCTTTGTGTTTCTCATCGGGAATATGGGCCCATGCTTCACTTCCAAAAACACGAAAGTCACTTACATCTGGTTTAATTGAGCTCCATTCTTCTTCTGGAGTAATATCCTTTAAAACCTTAGTAGGAGTGCGATTTACTATGTAATTTTCACAATGAATTGCTTCTGCCCAAAAATTAAGACTAAGTCCTTTAAATTGAAGCATACACTTAACCATTTCCTTTAAGGTGCGATTTTTCCTTTCAGCTACACCATTTTGTTGTGGTGTATATGGAACAATATGTTGCATTTGAATTCCATGCTCAGTGAAAAAGTTGATGAATTTGTTGTTAACATATTCTCCACCATTATCGGATCTTAGCTTAATAATTTGATCTCCAAAATGTTTTCAACAAAGGCCTTAAAGGCAAAGAATATGTTAAATACTTCACTCTTGAGTTTTAAGATGTATACCCAAGTGCATCTAGAGAAATCATCAATGAAAGTTAAGAAATACTTGTAGCTAGAGAATGAAACAACAGGAAGTGGACCACATAAATCACTATGCACAAGCTGTAAAGGGGCTGAGGCATGCCAAGAGGCACATTTTTCAAAACTAGCTTGATGACGTTTTCCAAGTACACATCCGAAACAAACACCATCTCTACAAGATACCATAGGAAGACCTGTCACCATATTTTCTTTACTTTGATTTTGAAGGGAGTGATAGTTTAAGTGACCAAATCGCTCATGCCAAAGTTTGCTCACTTCATCATTATGAGCAAAAAATTCCAATGGAAGATTTGATGACCCAAAGTTGTTAAACTTATACAACCTTGTAGAATCATCAACAATGCTAGTAGCTAAAATCTGTTTAGGATCTCTTAGGTCCTTAATTACAACATCGTGAGGTGAAAATTCAACGGTTTTACCTTCACTTGAATGAGTGATTTGATATACATATAGAAGGTTGCAGGATAAGGTTGGAACATATAATACATAATTAAATTGACCATTGTCTAGATGAACAGTTCCAGTCCCTACAACACTAAGAGATCTATCGTCACCAACATATATATTTTTGGTGTTACAATTGTTTAAAGAAGAAAACATGGCTTTGTTTTTGGCCATATGATAAGAATATCCAGAATCAATGAGCCACACATGAGAATGAGAAGAAGAAGATACATTTAGTGCATAACTAGAATGAGATGCTTGACAACCACATGCAGAAAGTGCTATTCCTGAAGATGAAGTTGAAGTTGATGATTGCTCCAAATGGATGTTATGCTTCTTCATTGCTGCTTCCAAGGCTTCCATATTCTTAAAGCATTTGGACTTTAAGTGGCCATCTCGATTACAAAAGTGGCAATGTCTATCAGTCTTCTTCCCTTTGTTTTTATTTGCCTTATCATTTTGTTGAATTGATTTTTCATTTTGAGACTGAAATTGCTTAGGACTCTTGTTTCTTTTTAGGATACTACTTCTTAGGATTCTTTGAATTTGGTTGTTGTTGGGTGGCTAAGGCTTTCTTAGAAGAGTTTCCAAGATTAAGAAGACCAAGATGTAAGAGTTTTTCTTGTTCTCTTATTAAAGAATCACAAAAGGCATCAAAAGAGGGGGAATTGTAGTCTTGTCCTTGAGAAATAAAGGCTTCTCTAGTAGAATTGAAGGTGGAAACAAACACAGAGTAGGTTGGTCCAAACTTAGTAATAATGGAATAGATAAGGTTACCATCTTCTTTATTAACCTTAACACCTTACAAGAGAAGTCTAAGGGTCTTAAACTTGGGCAAAAAATCTTCAATGGACGAAAAATTATTGGGGTCCAATGTAAGCAACTCATTTCGAGTTGATGAGCTCTAATTTCATTTTTGATTCCAAAAACTTTAGTGAGTTGTTTCATTTCTTCATTAGGGGTATCAAGTTTTGCGATATGGAATCTAAGGTATGGAGAAATAGACATTCCTATCAACCCACGTGCTCGATCTTGCCTATTTTCCCATTTGGCTGCCTTATCTTCATATTTAGATTTAGTTTCTTGGCCTGAGGCTATTATGTAGAGACCTTTACTTCTAAGTAAATCCATAATGTAGGAACACCATTGCAAGTAGTTGGTGCTGTCAAGAATAACTTGGCATGGACTTTCCATTTTATTATAAACTGAAGCTGCAGATGCTGAAAAGTAAGTGTTCCAATGGAAAGATCTCGAAAAATTATGCCGATTAAAAAAAACAACTCTGAAAATGGCTTGCGGATGAAGAAGTTATGGATTTTTGAAGAAAAGTTGTTAAGATGCCGATGAAGTGCATGAATGTGCAGAAGTGAATGATAATGTTATATTTTAAAAAATTCCCCCCTCCCCCACATTTCCAAACTTAATCTAATTAGCTCACTTAAAATAAATATTTTACGTGACCCACTTTTATAGATAAGTTAAAATTAATTTTACAATGGTACTTTATGAGCTATTCACTAAATTGTAACTTAAATAAAAGATAAAGAGACTTTAGAATTATAAGTGACTCACTTTTTATAATGGGTGAGAACACTTTTACATAAAGTAACTTTAAAACATAAGTTACATGTGCATTTTGAAAAAGTAACTCAACAAAAAAAAAGACTTGAACCCAAGACCTCTATTCTCATAAAGTAACTTTGGACCAAGTAAACTATAGTTTAAAAGGTTGGTAAATTTTGGAAAAGAGGAAGGTTTTTTTTTAATTTTTAGAAGTCATTGAAGCTTTTGGGTGTGTGCTTACTTGAAAAAACCCTTTTTTCCTACAAAACAAAAAGCCACACAACCCAACACGAACATGAAAAGAAAACAAACCATATGGCTTGAAGTTAGCTTTTGCCAGAAACTAAATATTTTCCTCAATGTTTCTGATTTTCCGAGATCACACTAAGGCACGATGGAAAAGAGCATATGCATGAGGAAAATCTTTCCTTTGTGTTTTTGATTTGCTTAGATCGCAAAGAGTCACAGGGAAAAGAGCATACATAGAAATGAAAGGTATAAATTTGGTAATAGAAAATAGAGAGATAAATAACTAAAATTGCAAATAAAGATTGTATACCTCAAGATCCTAAAAATGACATAGCTAGGGCTACCAGAAACCTTTTCGTGTGAAACGAAAGGGGTTCCTCGTTGGAACATATGCTCCTAACATAATAGAGCAGTCCTCTCGGCTCGAAAGTGGTCAAAAACAGTAGATCTAGGACACAATAGTTGGATGCGGTTGTACCAACTTTGGATTTGGATCACCAAAGGATGCAACCCTCAAATAACTCTGATACCATGTGGGAATTTACAGGGTAAGTTCCTTAGATAGAACACCAAAGTACACCACTCACAAACAAATCACAGATCAATACACTAGTATTCTTGACGTGGTTAAAACCCTCAAAGAGGGAAACAGTCCACACCCTGAGCTAATGCGAGCACTCCAAGAAATTTATTAATAAAAGAATGAAAATTTAGATAAGCTTCTCTCATGAATGGTCACCTTACAAATGACCCTCTATGCTCTTTAAATAGATATCATGGACCAATCCGGTGTTAAACCATGGATCAAGTGTCGGTAATATCGAGGAGAGAATGAACCATCAAATCACTTCATGTCTAGAACATATCATGACCATCAAATTGTAAGTTACAAAAGTACATAGTAAAGAAACACAGTTTACCTAATTCTATACTAGACCAAGTTATACTTAACTATTTCCTATGTGTCAGAAAATCCTAACAATGACCCCAATAGACCTTAAGTCCTTCTCTACGACAATTGATTCTGCAAAGATAAGAGCCAAAATATATTTTGTAGCACACTTAAAAAAAATAGCAATATTAGTAGGCAAGGCAACAATATAATAGTCTTTAGTAATTTGGTCATGCAATTGTACATCAACGAGGAGTTTGTTCAAAATAAGTGTAAATATTTGATTGAAATCCTTAACATTTTCTTGATCCCCCATATTAATTTTTCTGAGTTCCTTAAGTAGCATGGTTGGAGTTTTATCATCAACAAACTTTTCTAAGAATAACTATTTAAACTCCCTCCAATTATTGATTGAATTTGGTGGAAGGATATGGTACCAAACTGATGCTCTACCTTCTAGAGTATATGAAAATAATCAACAATAAACATCATCAAAATGTACCTCTAACATCTGTAGATGCAAGTAGAAGTCACCAATATGATCTCCGATATTCACTTTCTTCTTAGGATCATACTTTGTGAGCAACATTTATGGATGCTTTGGTAAGAGATGAAGATTTCCTGGAAGAGTGTGAGGCCCTTGGGCCATCCAATCTAATTGGTCATCAACTGTGTATTCATTTTCCTCATTATGCTGACTCTTTTATTTTGAAGATACTTATCCTTCACCATTAAAATTCTTATTGTGATTAGGCTGTTCATCTTCCCTCGACCGTTCCTCATCCGAAAAATCGAAAATTTCCCCGTCTCCTTCCAGATTCCTCCCAATAGATGGTGGAAGATCCCCTTGTTGATGTATCCCTTGAGAAGGATTATCAAAATATTCAAGGGTTTCAATAAAAAACTCTTCCATTTAATAAACCAACACACCACGATGGCTTGTTTCTTTCTTTGTTTATTTATGAGGGATAAAGGATGTGATAGGAAGAAATCCAATAGCTCTAGCAAACTTACGAGTAATAGGCCACAACGTCTAGAGTTGATTGTAAGCAAACCTCGTATCCAAGCTCTAGAACTTGGTTAGATGACTCCTCTTTCTTAGAAATATTAGTTGGAGTTGGGCTTGGAAAATTATTTCCTTGCATGAAAGGTTCTTTATGTGAATGTGGTGAGTTGTTAGCCTGTAGCCGCTACAACAACACCCAAAATTTTGAGCATATTAAAAAGTTTGTGTCCCCCTTTGATCATCTTAGCTCATTAGGGTTATGATTGGATTTCAAATTGATCACTCTCCCCATGAATTATTCCTAACAAGCCCTATCGATGTACCCACTCCTGTGATGCATATTGAATTCATTCATCATGTTTCATCACATACGTCGACCTTATGATTGCATTATGGTTTTAGGGAATTCGTTTCTTTGGTGATGCATTAGAAGTCTTATGTGTCCACAATCCTCTATTTCTCTACCATATGCATTGTAACGAAATGAAGAAATATTGTGTTAATGGATAGGGAATCACTCAAGTTTCATTAGGGTTTGTAAAATGCTATCTTTCCTATGCATCTTTTAAACCCTAAATCGTCATGATTAATGATCCTACTATGCCTTGAATTAATCTTCACTCTCCAAAACTCATTTTCATAAAAAGTTGAAGGAACTCGAACTATGATTGCATCATCACCATGGGAAAAACATAACATCAAAGTCTCTTACAATTAGTGGTTCCATTAAAATGCCCAAATTTTAAATTGGTCTCCAAATTGAAGCATGATTTGCTCAACTATACAATTTATAACACCTTAATTTGGATTACTTATGGTTAATGCTCCTTGAGTGAATTATTTCTATTATTTGTTTGAATTCCATGCCCTCACATAAAGAAAATATATATATGTATATCATTTTGGTAAACTAATTTTTTGTTTGTTTAATCTTCTCTTCAGGAGATTAAGGGAATGTGGCTTGGATACACATCAAACAAGGAAACACTTGTATTAAATTAATACATTTATGTTACATCACTTAGATGAAGGGGATATGGAGGTTTAAATTTCTTCTGCATGAACCTCACGTACCCTGTAAAAGCATGCAAAATCAATGCATACACCAATTGAAAGGGGCACTAAAAACTGTAAATAAATATCACTTATATCTCAAAGAGACAAGGCACACTCTTGAGCATTTGAATTAAATAAAAATAGGCATGCATAATGGGAATTAAAATTAAATGAAGATGGTATGTGCCTTGATGAAAGGAAGAAGAAAGTTGTATGTTATACACAAAGGGAATTGTTAATATGCACATCGTAAAAGTGATGGAGTGTGACTAACACAAGAGGGACAAGGCACATTCTTTATGAATGACATGGTGGGTATTTTAATTATATAAAAGAGGCCCATGCTTCTATTATGAATTATTAATGCATAAATATACATCATAAAATAAATACAACATATTAACACACATGGTTATATAATAAGCAATGCACATACACTTCACTCAAATAGCACACACATGTGCTATTGTGATGGACACCAAAAGGCGAGATACAAATCAATGATGCCACACCACAATGTTGACAATTGATATAATTTGACTCCACCTACCATAGCATTGAAAATGTGGTTGAACATATATGAATCTTGAGAAGGTCGTAATGTGTATTTTTTTACTGTAGATTCAACAACTTATGTGATATGCTAAAACACAAGTTAAGAATCTAATCTACTCTTCAGCGGAAACCAAAATTGATCGATGAAAAAAATAAGCAGAAAAGGAAGAATTTCAATCGCACATAACACAATATTTATTTGGGGAAAGAAATCTTTGGAGAAAGAAACTACCAAAAATCCTGACTATCTATATTGCATTAAGCAGAAGATATGAGAAGAAAATACAATGCTTTTTCATCCCGAACAATACATATAATAGTACAATCTAGCTCTCTTCCTCACAAGCCAGCTCAACCCAACACTTACCCAATTCTACTGCCTACCAAGCCCCTAATTCCTTGCATAATATCTAAGGTAATTAGCCTCTAATTAATGTGGAAATTCCCTCTCCATAATTGCGCAGTCCAAACATAGGTCCTCAACTGATTGCATGCACCATATGTAGAACTCGAAAAAATATACAACTAATAGTACACTGTCCCTGAACTCTAATATCAACTGGGTCTTCCTCTGAACTGACATGCATGAATGAATTATGAGTGAATCTTTAGTTAACTAGGATGGTACTGGTGATGCATGTTAGTGTCAGTCTTTCCAGCCTTTCTCCAGTGATCAAATATGCTCTTACAAAGTGGTTTCAGAGTGTTAAGGTCAAATTTTGTCATTTCAAAGAGTTTACAAGCAAAATTTGGTCACTAGGCATTAGGTCTAGGGTTTGCTTTAACTCCTAAAGTTGCGCAAATGCCAATCTATGTCACTATTCAGCTGAGTCTATCATCATTCATAGGGTTGTCATTATCATGTCAGTGTCTAATGAGTCATTTTACATCTTGTTCATGCTTCAGTTGTGCCTTAGCAAGTTCATTTCCCTCTCCTAGGGTTTTGAAGCCAATTTCTCTTGGACGGTCAAATAATCAGCAAAACTTCTATCCAGATGTTCATACACCTTCCCCTATCCTTAAAGTACCTTATCAAACACTTCCCATCGCTTAGATCCGCCAAATTCCTCATTTTTCCACAAACCCTAGTTTCTAGCTACAACCTGGCAATTTTCTAGGTTGGGCCTGTGTTTTTCCCTTTTGGACCCTTTCCCCTCACTCAATCTCTGCGATTCTACTTTCCCCTACTCCCCAACATCCCTCCCCACTCCCAAAAATTTCCCCAAGAATTTAGAAGCCCCCTATCCCCTTCATTTCGCTCAATTTCGACCAAAACCCTTGTTCCACACATCGGGATAAGTTTCACTAAAATGATGTTTATGAGCAATCAAAGACGATTTTTTCAAAACTGAGAGAGGTTTTTGTCCAAAACATGCAAAGGAAGAAAAAACTCCTTCACTTTTTACAGGTGTCATGGTTTTAAAGAAATGTCAAAAATACCGACGAGAACGAAGGTGCTCCAAGGACGGTTGGCCAAAGCACAAAAACGAAGGAAAACACCCGATCCACTCCAAATTTTGGCCAAAGCCTCTTTGACTGAGCATGGTACTTGATTGAGGACTCCCAGCCCAAATTTCAAGAAATTTGGAGAAAAATTTGTCATTTGTGAATTTTTTGTGCAATTTACAGGTTTTGGCTTCTCAAAGGGTCTCGCCCCCAGCGAGACCTTTTGTCATCGTAGCTCCGTTTGGCAAAAACTCAGCACTTTTGGATTTGGCATGAAAAGTTACACTTGCGCATCCATTAGTAAGAAATTTCATCGAGTTCTGGGCCTCCAAAAGGTCAAAATGCATGCAAAATTTGACTTTCTGCCCCTTTTTTGAGTTGCAGAAACCAGTTTTGGGAGAATTAAGTTTTGACAGGGAAAATGACCTCCAAATTCAAAAATTCTAGTTGGGTTGGAAAGTAGACTCGCAGACCTTTCCAACGAGCTATCATGCACCCAATTCTGATAACGGGAAGGCCTCCAAACAGAGCTGAAAAAGTGTGAGACCCTTTGAGAAAAGGTGTGCGACCTTTTGAGGAAATTTTGCCAGATTTGACCAGTTCAGCCCAGAAAACACAGTTTGGCTTCAGTTTGACTTTTTGGGGTGAAATATGATTATATTTGATGTAATTATGGCAACTCTAATATACTTTTACTCTTGTTTAACTCTTCTAGAAGATTCATTCATGAAAAGGGTAAAAATTAAATGAATGAATTGGTTTCCAAGTTTATAGAGGCAAGTTGTTTTGATTGCCTAATTTGTAGTTCTTAATTTAGAAGTGGTTGAAACAGCTCCTAGGATAGTGAGCTCGACCCCTAGAGGCAAGGGAAGAGGTTGGCTTGCCTATATCATGTATTTTCTCAATCATTTTGAGAGGTTGGAAGGTTGGACTCTTGAGGGAGAAGCTATCATTGTATTACTTCACTGTATCTCTGCAATTTTTGGCTAAGGAAGACCAGGGTTTTGCAGTCCTTTTTGGGATTCTTGTGGTTACATGTATTGATGGGGTGTTTCTCTATGTACCTGTAAGTGTGTTATGTGAATCATTTCCTTTCTTTTCCTTCTGCACATTAAGCAAACGAAGTGTTAAAGTAAGAATTCATGACTGTCATGCTCTGCTTTTAAGTTTGTTTAATTTCAATGTTTTCTACTATTTAAGGAGAATTCAAAGTTATTGTTTGCTCTCCTTAACTCATCACCTATCATTCCTAATCATCCACCTCAATCAAAGGCATTAATACTGTCTCCTACCTCACCCCAAAGAACCCCCTGCAGAAACTGTGTCCAATCCCCGCACCCAAAAATGCCATCCCCTCAATTTGCCACCAAAAACCCTAAAACCCCAAATCAACCCTTTTGATCAGTTTACTAGCCTAAAATCAGTGTTACCCTATTGGTCATCTC
>APFE030911770.1:171356-184769 GCA_000404065.3 Pinus taeda | reverse complement strand
TGCACATTGCCAAGCTCATCTCTAAAGGTGGTGAGCTTGTTTAGATATGTGGAAATAATATTGCCCTTCTCCATCTTGATTCTTCTAAGCTTATCCTTGAGCGCCAATTTCCTTTGGTCACTATTGTTCTGGTAGAGGTCCTTCAATGTCTTCCACATTGAAAATGGAGTATCCTTCCCATGGAGACTCGAGACAATATGGTCTCGAACTCCCTCATGGATGATCCGTCTCGCCTTTGCCACACACGTCTTCCACTCAGCCAAATCTTGTGCATTAGTTGAAGCTGGCTTTGGGATTTCTTGATCAATGAATTCCTTCAAGCCATTGTCTTCTAATACAACCTCCATTTTATCTTTCCATGCTATGTAATTCAAGGTACCTTCCAAGGCATACTTGAGTCTCAAGCCATAGAATGCCATTGGCCAACCTTGAAGTATGATATGAATTCAATTTGCACCTGCAACCCCGAACTTCAAACTTCAAATTCTCTTCTTAGTATACTGTTCACTACTCCGATACCATGTAGACAATTTATACAAATCTTGCTATGATACCATGTAGAAAATCTATGTAAGTTTACCCGATAATGCAATATAAATCAAAGCAGAATGTTATAACCTACTTCTAATATCAATTTGTGGAATCTTAAAGATCGAGCTGAACAATATAACCAAAAGAAGAAGAACCAATGGCATAATGCACATGAAAATACTTTGGGGAAAGCCTCAGCTAAAAACCCCACACTATTGTATTATCATACATGGTGGAAATACATAGGAATTATACAAAGCCTTAGCTCTCTCAACTAGCCAGCTCTTAGTACAATCCTCACAGATGCTCACAGGAAATCTTGGCTTCTCTCCAACCTTCCTCTCTTCCCTCTAAGCTCCTATTTCCTTGTGTTGTTCCTTGTGGATGATTCTCCTGTTACCAAGTGGAAAACCCATCCTCCAAAACTGCACAATCCTCAAGGATAAATCCTTAACTGCATGCATGAGTTTTCTGCATGAAAAAACACATGCAATTGATAGTACATTGTCCTTGAACTTTAATCTCAACTAGGTCTTTCTCAGAATAGACTTGCATAATTTTCTAATGAGGGAATCTTCAGTTAACTCGAGTAGTACTAGTTGAGTGCATTAATGCATCAATTGACTATTAACTCACTACTAGTTCCTCAAATAGTTTGGAACTAATTTAACTGGACTTAACTCAGTAAGCTGAGTTAAGTAATTACAACTCAAATATAACTCAATATTATCTCCTTAATTTAAGGGATAACTCTTGCATGACTTCAGAAAGACTTCTAACTTGAATTTCTCCAACTAATTAATTTAAAATAAATAAATTAATTATTTCCAAGTAGTTTTTAAGACTAAATTCGATTTTAATTCATAATTTAATTCAAGGACAAATTAAATTGGAATATTCTTGTTGCCATATTTCAACAACATCATCTACTGCATCATGTTCTGCTCTATTTAACCCGAAAAAGTACCACTTGGCCACCTAAAAATGCCAAATCTTCTTGCCACATGTAATGACCCTAGAGTTCCATGTCATCACCTTGCCATGTCATGCATCACATGTCATATTCACCACATGTTGTTGTGTCATGTCATCTTTTCAACCTTTGGATCTCGGTGTTGGAAAAACAAGATTTATGAAAAATCCCTCGACAACCCAAGGGTATGATGGCCATGTAACCATGCAATGTGTTTTCTATCTTTACTTTGCCTATGAGCCAATTATGCACCAACTATACTCCACCTATGCTCCACGTTGAGACCTATGTTTTATGGCTTATCACTCCATCACTTACCACTATCTTGCCCATTTACAACAACATTTTTACCCTGGAAGTTCGATAAAACTTTTAGTGCTAAGTATAAGCACATCATAACCAATGGTTTTGCCCAAGATCTTGTTAGCTGCTACTTGTCGCTCACCGCTCACTGGCCCTTCATTATATCGACACCAATTTGGACTAGGTAAGATAATAAGTGATTGGGTGTTACCTACCAACCCCTTGCATCCAAGGACTGTGATTAGGGGTTTTTGATCATATCTCCTTCTACTCACTACCTTCACGCTTCAAATTTGGCTTTGGTCCAATGGGGAGGCCCATGCTAGAGACATGGTTATTTGGAACCTTTCTTGAACTACATGACTTAAAACTTAATTTCTCTTTATCCCTTTGGAGTTATATCAAGTTCCATAAACCATTGGAAAGGTTTTGGAGAGGGATATCTAACTAAGTACTTGACATGATATTTTGAACAAAATATATGTGGGAAAAATTCCTTTAAACATGGTCTACTCAGCGAACAACCAAGTGACACTAACACTATAAGAATCATGCATGACACCTTAACAAGCTCCATTGGAACTTGACACCTAACATCAATAACTTTTACTGGACATCGGTGACAACAATTGCCATCATGCTCAACAAGGATTTAATGATATTTTTCATTTCCATGAACATTGGTATACTCATTTTACTTCTATAATTGAAATAAGTATTTGCGCCTATTAATTTGTTTAAGTTCATATTATTTATGCCACTTAAATTGATTATCTTTCTATGTGATGTTCATGTCTCAAATTGAGTTGTACGATCACCAGTGGTGTAGAATAGTTTTTCCTATTTTAGAATAGAATTTAGGATTTGTAATTAATACCCAAAATAAAGCACAAAAATAACAAAAATCATATTCTCATTTAAAACTCTTATATCAAAGTATATTTCTTTAGGTGGACTAACTAAGCCCATGTATTAGTCATGAAAAACTTATGCTTTAAACATTTGCAGCTTCGTAGGAAACCTACATTTGAGGCAGTTCTTTCTCTTTTCCTTGATGGTAATATCAAGTCTTACAAACATCAACAAAGTAGGATTTAAAATTAGATATATTTTAGGAATAAGTATTTGGTATATATAGATTAGAGTAGTATTAATAGGTTAGATATTTATTTTTGAATAGTTTAGGTTACAACAATCCGGCCAACATACCCATGAGTACCACCACACCAAATGAGTTAGGGTCTAATTGGGGCCTAGATTAAGTCATAACTCCTCATTGTAGGCTACAATTTCCCTACCTAAAAATAAGTTTGTATAGGTTTATCTATCACTGAGAGGTGTATTTTGGTTTTGGACACCAAAGGCACATTAGCTCGAGGGTCTGAGAGACACTATGACCACAATTTGGAATTGGCCTTGAAGGGCTAGTGAACATATGGAGTTTCCCTGGGCTAGGAAGTTCATAAAGGATAGAAATAATTGTGGAAAATTAAACTCAAAGGGTAAACCCCAACAATAGCCAAGTCATACAAAATAAGTGTTGAGGAATCTAAGGGAATATGACATTAATGATTCTGCTAACTATGATAACTACTTATGATGTCTTTTTTGTTATTAGGACTATCTTATTATTATTATTATAGTGTATTCTTCAATCATCAAACAGATACCAAAACAAGAACATCAAAAAGATACAAGTACATAATAAGTAGGCTCCAAGATAGCACAAAACCTCTCCTCTTGAGAGGAAAACCTTTCAATCTCTTCTTATAGATTCTTTATTGATGAATACCAAGACCCTTGACCAACACTGAAGCCCTTCCAATACCAAGATTTGATTCTCAAAATATGCTTTCTTTACTACTTTCCAAACCAAGTAGAATCTCTTTCTGCAACACTACTTTGACCTCCAACCACAGATTTTCGACCCTAACTGTAGATTTGCAACTTCGGCCCCCTAGTAGTAGCTGCTACTTCACATGTGTGGACTAGATCTGCTTCTTCTTTGCCTCCAATTGCCTCGCTTGACCTAATTTGTCTTTTGGATCTAGAAGGAGAATTTTTTTACCCTTCCTTCAGCACTTTTTCACTATACCAAACCTTCAAAACGAAACCCTAGCCCAACAACAGAAATCCTAGCGAAAAGTTGCAGAATTTCAACCCTCTTCTTCGCATGTATGGAGAGAAAGATAGAGGGAGGAACCTAAAACACTTCTTCTCCTTCTTCTGCCTTCTTCGCTACCCTTTCTGCTTCTTCCTCCGCATAAGAGAGAGAGGAATGAATGTGTTCAAGTGAGGTAAAATTCTCTCCTATATATAGCTCTTCCAAGGGTACGAATTCTAGCTTCTAAGCTGACTTGACAGGCTGCCTGGCCGACTTGGTCTTGGAAGGCTCAGTAAAATAAAAAATTAATTATTTTTACAATGTACAAGATGTCTGATGGGGTCTTCATATTATGACAATGTCCCTAATTGACTTCTTTACCTAGGACAATCCTAGAAGCACTTTCAATTAGTGCTTGACCTATAAAACAAATTTCTTGAGCAAGAAACCTAAGCTCAATAATAATAATAATCATTTTTATTCTTTTACAAAATACAAGAATCAAAACTACATTTCATGTTTATAAATATCAAACCTAGTTACACTTTCTTCAACGCTCCCTCTTCACTAGGGAGGTATTCATAAATGGAAGATGGTTATTCTCAATACTGAAGAGATCTCATAAGAAGAGTCAAACTAGTAATCCATCTGTATAACATGATTACAACCAACATTGTAACATAGCAAGGCCTTGACTAACAACTCTATCTCTCAATAGATCAAAGCACAATTTTAGTGAGACCAATGATTATAGACACCTTCATCATTGTCTCTTAAGGTACATACCAATGCGGGTGTTCACCAAGTATGACCTTCTAGGACTATTCTTATCTTGGGTCCCTAGCCCTCAAAGAATATCATTTCTCCTACGTACTCTTATCTTGGATGCCCTACCACATCCCCAAAGAGTATCGAATGCCAGATTATTACTCAATCTACCATTATTTCTTCCAAAATGAAGACAAGAATGAGGTGTCTATCTCTCCCTGTCAACTAGGGAAGATATGTCAACCAATCCAAGCTTACTTCTAAAATACACAAGCTTCTTATTGGGAAGAGATTTTGTCAAAATATTAGCAGTCATCAGTGGGGATATGCTCCAACTTCAATACACCATCTTGTACCAGCTTTTGACTGTAGTGGTACTTTTTTTATATGCTTCATATTTCCATGAAATACTAGGTCTTCAGATAGTCTTATACAACTAGTTATCACAATGTATTATGGTAGGGTCCACCAGTCCTCCAAATAGATCAGATACCATCTTCCTTAACCAAACTGCTTCCCTGCTCACTTCATATGCTGCAATGTAATCGGCCTCATTGCTACTTAAAGCCACTATCTCTTTCTTTCTACTCATTCAAGAGACCATGGAGGATCCCAAGCTAAAACATCCTCCTGTAGTGCTTCTTCCATACTTCTAGTTGCCTCCCCAATCGGAATCAGTAGATCCTTCTAGATGAACATATTTTCCTTTTTCATACTTCAGGCAGTAGTGGACAGTTCCCTGCAGATATCTCAGTATATGTTTGGCATCTATTCAATTATCATGTCTAGTCTCCATTTGAAATTGATTGAGAACATTTACAACAAAACATATGATTGGACAAGTATTCACCAAATACATCAAGGAGCCAACATGTTGTTTGTACTTAGTAGGATCCATTAGACTAGATTCAGAATTCCTTAACATTTTTAGATTTGTGATCATCGAAGTTGTCATGGGTTTGCATTCCATCATATCAAACCCTTTCAATAGCTCGATCACATACTTCCATTGTCTTGGGAATATTTCATTCGATTCGTGCCAGACGTCCAGTCCCAGATAATAATGCATAAGTCCTAGATCCTTCATATCGAATTCGACTGTCAACATTTTCTTACACTCTTGAATTCTTTCTTCATTACCAATTAAGATAAGGTCATCTACATATAGAATAATGATGACAGGTTCATCATTCTATACTTTGATGTAGAGATTGGGATCTGTCATGCTTTTCCTAAAACCCAACCTTTGCAAATATGCATCCATTCTAGCATACCATGCCCTAGGAGCTTACTTGTGTCCATAAAGTGCCTTCTTCAATTTAAATACATGAGTTTCTATGTCGTTTACATTGAATCCCAATGGTTGTTCTATGTAGACTTCTTCATCTATGGTACCATTCAAGAATGTTGTTTTGACATCCATTTGATGTACCTTCCATCCCATTGATGCTGTCAGAGATATTAGAGATCAGATCGTGGTATACCTTGTTGTGGGAGAAAAGGTCTCTTCATAGTCAATGCTTTCTTGCTGAGAGAAGGCTCGAGCCATGAATATAGCCTTGAATTTATCCATGCTTCCATCTGCAACATGCTTGATCTTATACAACCACTTAGAGGTTACCATTGATTTGTTTTCCAGTCTTGGGACAATTTCCCAAACTCCATTCTTCATAATATATTGGTATTCCTCATTCATTTCATTCTTCCATTCTTGGTGTTTGGATTCTTCTTCGAAAGTGGAAGGTTCATTGTCAATGAGTTTTGACATCTATTCTTCATATCCTAAGTATCTTTTTAGTTTCTTGCTCTCACTGAATCTTCCTCTTACAGTGTGACCTTCTGCTTCTTGAAGTGTAGAAGTTAACCAGTTAGGTCTCTTTCTTCTTTTAGGGAGAGAGATTGATTCATGGGACCTTCTTCTTCATGATGACAAACTAATTCTTCCTTATTAACTTCTTCCTCAAACATAGGAAGATCCTCCTCATCACAATCAGATGGGAGATCTTTAGATTTCTTGAAGGCAATGCTTCCATAAAAAAATTACATCTCTGCTTACATCTATTTGATGTTCTTCCTTTATGTAGATCCCATAAGCCTTGGAAGAGTTGTTATATCCAACAAATATTCCTTTATTTATTACGAGATCTAGCTTCTTTATTTTGTCCTTGGGAATGTGAATATATACACGACACCCAAATATCTGGAGATGATCAATATTTGGTTTCTTCCCAGTGAAGACTTCTTTTAGATTTATATTACCAAGTGACCTGTGAAGAATTCTATTTTGAATGGATAATCTAGTCTTCATTTCTTCTCCCTATAGGAATTTCTGTAGATCTTGATCATGGAGCATAGCCTTGACACTTTCTTCTATAGCTCTATTCTTTCATTCAACTACTCAATTCTAC
Organism: Pinus taeda; assembly: GCA_000404065.3. NCBI lineage: Eukaryota > Viridiplantae > Streptophyta > Pinopsida > Pinales > Pinaceae > Pinus > Pinus taeda. The sequence continues at coordinate 177,682 of APFE030911770.1, read as the reverse complement.
TCGAGATTTATGGAACTATAAGCTCCCTCTTAATACTAGCCTCCTTATAGAAAGAAATGATTTCTTTGGAAGTATACTTGCCTCCATTGTCTTACCTTACAATCTTTATCTTTCTTTCTGTATGATTTTCTACCTCTGCCTTGAATTCTTGAAATTTTATGAATGTTTTGTCCTTGGATTTAGGTAAATAAACCTACATTTTCCTTGAATTATCATCAATGAAAGTAACATAATATAGATGACCTCCAAGTGATTTATACATGGGACCACATACATCAGAGTGGATGGGATCTAGAATCTCTTGATCTCTAGATGTACTATTTGCAAATAGTTTCTTTGCATCTTTCCTAGAGTGCAGCCTTTGCATAATACTTCATGGTATTCTTTGAGATTTGGTATCCCATTTACAATAGAGTTTAAAGTGGGAAAGATCTTGTAATGAAGATGGCCCAATCTTCTATTCCAAAATTCACACGGACTTATCTCAATGTGGACAAGTGCTTGATTTAGAGGAGATGAAAGCCTGTAGAGTCTTCCTTCTTGAACTCTAATGGTTCTAACTTTCCCAATGCTAGAATATTTAGCCCAAAGCACTACTTTACCATCTATAAAATAAATTCTATCTCCTTTTTCTTCTAATGATGAAACCGAAATAAGATTTGTTCACAAACCTGGAACATATAAAATGTTTTTGAGATGAAGGTTACCTCCTCCTTCCAACTCAATTGATGTAGATCCAATTCCCTTTACCGAATAGCTCTTGTTGTCACCAAGCTCCACAGAGTATGAGGACATCCCTTTGGATAGGGTTTTGAGTTGCTTGTGATATCCAGTAATGTGTCTTGAAGCTCCATTATCTATCACCCATATATTTTCATCTTGAAATGTTTCGGTGAGGGATGAGAACAATCCTTCATTCTTTGAGGAGTTGAGATCTTTGGAAGAGAAGAGACGATTCCATATTGCCTTGAAACTTTTCTTGATGAGACTTGCTAATGATGAACACTTCTTTTCAAGATTCTTCATAATATATTTGACCTTCTTCATGCCTTTTCCAAACCATAGTCCTGATACCATGTTGAAGGATCTAAGGCAAGATGACATTAATGATTCTTCTAACTATGATAATTGCTTGTGATGTATTTTTTCTTATTAGGATTATCTTCTTCTTATTATTATAGTGTGTTATTAAATCATCAAACAACGACCAAAAAAGGAAGATCAATAAGATACAAGTACACAAGATGTAGGCTCCAAGCCAGGGAAAAATGTCTTCTCTTGAGAGGAAAAACTTTCAATCTCTTCTTATAGATTATTTATTGATGAATACCAAGACCCTTGACCAACACTGAAGCCCTTCCAAGACCAAGATATTCTTCTCAAAATGTGTTTCCTTTACAGCTTTCCAAACCCAGCAAAATCTCTTATGACAACACTACTTCGACCTCCAGCCATATCTTTTTGGCCCTAACTGTAGATCTGCAACTTTTGCCCCCCGACAACAGTTGCTACTTCACACGTGTGGACTAGAATTTCTTCTTCTCTGCCTCCAACTGCCTCGCTTGACCTAATTTGTCTTCTAGATCTAGAAGGGGACTTTGTTGACCCTTCCTTCAACTCTTTTTCACCAGATCAAAAATTCACAATGCAGCCCTAACCCGACAGTAGAAACCCTAGTGAAAAGTTGTGGAATTTGAGCCCTCTTGTTTGCACGTGTGGAGAGAAAGTGAGAGAGAGGAATCCAAAACACTTCTTCTCCTTCTTCTACCTTCTTCACTACCTATTTTTTCTTCTTCCTTCACATAAGATAGAGAGGAATGAATGTGTCCAAGTGAGGTCGATCTGTCTCCTATATATAGGTCTTTTAGGGGTATGAATCCCAACTTCTAGGCTGATTTGACAGGCTCACATACCAACTTGGTCTTCGAAGGCTCAGTAAAATACAAAAGTAATTCTTCTTACAATTTACAAGATGCCTGATGGGGTCTTCATATTATGAGAATGTCCTTATTTGACTTCTTGACCTAGGACAATCCTAGAAGCACTTTCAATCAGTGCTTGACCTATAAAACAAATTTCTTGGGAAAGAAACCCAAGTTCAATAATAATAATAATAGTTGTCTTTCTTTTACAAAATACAAGAATCAAAAGTACATTTCATATTTATGAAGACCAAAGCTAGTTACACTTTCTGCAACAAGAAGCAAGGTTGATAAATGAGTTACCATCTCTTCTTGGTTATTGTTTGGGGACAAATAACCTCCCATTCGAGCAAATATATGATTCAAATGAATCTAGTAAAAAATAAAATGGGTAGTGACTTGAAGTTATGTCTTCTCTAAGAGGGAAAATTTTACCCTTAGGATTGTCTTATATTTTTTGGTTTCAAATTCATATTCATAATTATTTAAATTCTTTAAATTTAGGCTTTTAGAAGCGACTATTTTCTATTGCAATGTTGGATAGCTTAATCCTTTGCCCAAGGGAATCACTAGAATTTTCCATTTATTTTATGCTAAAGGATTTTGAGGAGATTCACATTTCACAATTTGAGAAACCACATGGCAAGGATTGATTTGATTGGGCCTTTTTGTAAGCATGATCATTTAGGAATCACCCCTTTTCATGCATCGGAAGGATATGCAAGCATTCCCAAGAAATTCCTAGGACAAATATAAATAAATTGGTGATAAAGGCCAAGTGACATTGATTCCCTTGTACTAGGGTTATAGGGGGGATTTCCTATCCCACTGTTATTAAAACCCTAATAGTTCCAAGCCACTATTGGGACAACCCTACCAAAATTTCAACTAGAAAGAGGAGATTGAAGTGTCCAACCACTAATAACAACATGAAACATCGTATAAAAGAGAAAGCACCATAAGGAATAAATGAAGATGACTAGGACGACTCGACAACCAATATTACAAATCCTCTTTATAGAGGATAAAAGGAAAAAGCATCATCTCTTCCATAAAAACACTTGGGTGTCCATAGATGCTTTTGGAGACACTTTCTTAGTTGGCTTGCAAATCGACAATGGGAAAGCAAGGAAAGAATATCATTGGACAAAGGAAATCCAACCAATACCTGTAAAAGTTTAATTAACCTTTCAACTAACTAAGAAAGATACAAGGAAAGGAATAAGAGAAGATATGAGTTTAGTTGTTTTCTTAGAAAAGATAAGATTCTTCGATTGGTTCTTTTAATGCTCATAATTACAAACTAATACTAAGAAAGGATTAGTTCATGGAAAGAAGATTATAGAGACAAGAAAGAGCTAAATTCCCATATTATCCCTCACATTATAATTAGTTTTATAATACCAATTTGTCCCAGTGTATCTAAATTAGTTCCTCATATTAATTGAAAGCTAAGCACATAGCCATGTCAATACTTCATTTTTACCAAACTAAATTCTCCCCAGTAAACATTTTGTGTTATTAAGTATGTTAAAGATGTTTTTTTGTGTTATTAAGTATGTTAAAGATGTTTTCATTGTATTTGATTATTTACATTTAAATTTCAATAATAAATATTAATTTTCTTATTTTCACATTAGGATAATTGAATAGAGATTTATAATATTCAATTAACTTGTTCATAGGTGAAAGGGTCATGGATCAACCATATAATTCTTAATATCGAAAAAAAAAGGTTTAAAAATTATTAATATACTAATTAAATCCTTACATTTATGAAAAAAATTATATTAAAATAAATAATAAAAATCTAATGATATAAATAAATAATTAAAAACTTAAGTTTTATTATTCAAATAAACATTTAATGATATAGAACAACATACAATGAATGCATCCCGTTAAAAGGGACATAGGAAAATACAAGTGATACGGAAAAATAAATAGAAAGGACCAAAATAGAAAATTTAGGGAAAATTATAAAGATTTTTATTTATGGTATCGGTAGAAATTTTTGATGAATTCGTTATTTTTAAAATGTGAACTATAGAGAATTTGGTAATATTTGTTATAAAATATTTAAATATTAAGAAATTAATATACTTCTTAACAATTTTAAAAGTTTCTAAGGAAAATAATTTTTTTTAAATAAAAAATATTAATTAGTTGTTTCACATTTTAAACCGTTAACATTTATGAAATTTATATTACATTTTTTTTTATTTAATTTAATATCAAAATTTGATTCTCCATTTTGTTTTAACGATGAATTATTTATTAACTCTACATTGCGATCTCTTTATTTAATCCAATGCTAAAATCTGATTCTCCATCTTGTCCAAACAATGAATCACACTGGATGGTACGCGTCGACAAAACTCATATGATGTGATTTTCACCCAAAAAAATCTCATTATTCATTCAAAATAATTTTATCATATATAATTTTGGTGAATCAATTTTGTAAAGAAAACAAAAATTGTTGAATCATTTTTAGAAAGGAAAAATGGAAAGCCATAACTTATTTTTGAAAAAGAAAATGGAAAATTAAATAAATGGTGATATTGAACATCTTTTTTCTTTTTTTTGTTAAGTTTGGCAGGTCCTTCATTTTCTATTTATAAACAACAAATTTACACCACTTATGTGAGATAGGTAGCCTCAACTTGCCCAATGGGAAACCAAGTTCGTTGGCCACCTATCCTCGTTATAAACCATCCAAAAACAATAAAGTATCCAGCTTTTTAACCAAGCTAAATAAGTTTCAGTGTCATGTTAAGACTCTATATGTCTATCTATCATAAGCATGCATATTGTAAAGTAAAAGTTACCTGTAAAATCAAAAAGTGCCCAGATTAACTGGTTATTCCTGCTGCTCTTTTGAAGCTAACTCGATCGGTGTCGGGTCCTTGGCAGAATCACTAGGCATCTCAATTAGTTCAATGATGCAAGGGATGTGCCTTTGAATTCCGACTAGGCAGATGTCCTACTTGTGAAGCTGAAATTGAATTCGCTACAAATATTTTTTGTAGTTGGGAATATCTTGGAGGGTCAGCGCCTTCCCCACTGATATTTTCTCCATCGCCTTACCCATTAGGCTTTTCATAAGACAATAAAGATAAAGGGTATGTTTAAACTAACTTTTTCTACCTCTAGTATTCCCGGGGTCGGGGATTACGATCCTCCAATTCTCAATCTCCTCCTCAGTCTCACCGTGCTGCTTAATTTCTCCCTCCCATTCTTCCAGCAACTTACAGATTCCTACATCCGTTCCCTCCCTGTAAGCCATAGCGGCTTCCCTGATGAGGTGTTCTACCAGTTTTCTTCCTCTTCTTGGTTCCGAGGTGCTCGGGTTATTTTCCCATGCAGGCTCCCTCCCACGTCTTCCACACTCTCTTCCTTGTGTCGGTCGAGCCATCTCCTCTTTGTACACACCTTGTTCAAATGCACGATGAGTTAACCTCTGACGTTGAGTTTCATTACCAATGTTAACCTTATTCATTTGCCTATCCCGATTGCTTTCTAAGACATACACAGGTTGGGTGACAACTCATTCAGGAAACGAGGCCAGTCGCCTTGCCCTATCTTGCTTCTCTCTGCTCCCTTCCCAGTGCCACTAATACACAGTTCGATTGACCCACCCCTCTCTTGGCCAAGCAAGAGTTCCCATGCACAGGTGAGCCTTCCCATTCCCCTCTACCTAGTCAAGAGTTGCCCAACACAAGTGAGCCTTCCCATTCCCCTCTGCCCAATTAAGTTGTGTTGCTCCTCTACTTTCCTTCATGCCTACCCTTCCCCATTGCATTGATTCTGTAGGTTTTAACCCCGTACAGAAATTACCTGCATACGAATTCTAAAACACAGAAAATAAACAATGTGAGATCATAACACACAAAACACATATACACAGAGATTTTCCCCTGGATCCCAAAACAGGGACTACCAGCTTGATTTTTCATTATGTTCCTTTCAATGTTACAATACATATTTATACATGCTGAAGCATCCAATACCATGGACCGAAAACCATCGCATCTAATACCATGGACCAAAAACCATCGCGTCCAATACCATGGACCGAAAACCATCACGTCCAAAAAAAACATGTGCGAAAAACATGTAGAAAACCATAGGTGGGTCCGCCTAACCTAACATAGGGTCCAAAACCAAAATTTTCCGTGGTAGTGCCCTGGACCCCATAAAATGGGGTTACGGGTGCCCTTCAAACCCCCTGTTAACTACGTGGAAAGAATATAACACAACCCAACATTCTCCCACTTGTTGTTTTCTTTGCACAGGGGGCCACAAGAGAGCTTAGTCATTTTCCCAGCCCTGAAATGCCCATTGTCTCTCTACACCAAGAGAACTTCTCAGAGCTCACAGATTTTGTCAATGCATCTGCAG
>APFE030911770.1:71119-131616 GCA_000404065.3 Pinus taeda | reverse complement strand
ACAAAGATTATTAAACGCTGCATTTCAAAAGAATAGTTGTTCCCGGGATTAGTATTAGTTTTCTTATTTTGTTGATAGATTAAGTTATCCACCTATCATTAGAACAGACAACTCATCAATCACCCACCTCTTTTATTCATTATTGGGAAACTGGTCCCATTATATCCAGTCAGAGCCATCATTCCAAATGGAAAAGGAGTTGTATTAAGGTCCGGACCGGGTGGTTATCCCCCAATGTTGTTGCAGCCATTTTCGAGGCCTCAACATGACCAAGTATTCTCTCTTTAGAAAGGGGGATATTGCACAAGACTCATATATCCTTGATTGTTTTCTTAGATATGGACATGAGAATTGACACATTACAATTTTTTTTGGAGTTGCAAGAGGTGTACAATGAAACTAGGGTTTATCTTAGAAGACTAAAAGTCTTGTATGCAACAATCCTAGGGTTTGTAGATAAAACATTAGATATAGAACCATATTAATGTTTACACTGAAAGAATAAACCCTAATTCATGCAAGGAAGGAATGACATCATGTTGATGAGGAGAAAAAGGATGATAAAGTTTCAATATGGATGCAAGAAGGCTAAGATCAAGAGGGAGCTGACATTTCCCTATAATGCTCAAAAGATAAGTACCTTATATCTCTATTCATTAATTATTATTGTTGCTATTTTATTATTATTTAGCCTCTTGTCTTTGTTTCTTTTGCTTGATTATAATTTTTCTTCCATGAACTCCTAATGACGATTGCAGGTACATTGTAAAGGTTTCCAATGCTTAGGCAAGAGATGGAAATAGTGGAAGAACAAAGGAAAGCTTCTGACAAGAAGAGTTTCCCAGAATCAGTAATTTGTGTTGAGAGATATTATACTAGTATAGATATGAGCTTAGAGCGAGTAGGCTAATAAAAATATTGAAGTAAACCTTAATTGTGTCTAAGATAGGTCTACAAGATCTAGCGTGTAGCAAATGGCATTGTAAACAAACACAAAGAGAGAGTTGAGAATAGAAGGTTCTCCATGAAAGAAGGAGAGAATCATTTCAAGACATTTACTCCATTTTTCAGGAACATTTTTGTTAGAAGTATTGATCATTTCTTTAAAAATTTTACCAAGTGGATGCAGAGATCATTTCTCTTAATGAAATAATTTAGGAAGAAGAAGTGTACATAAAGATACTCGAGTGCTTTGAGGTCCATGAGAAGAAATCTCATCATTGAAGAATGATTTGTACAATAAAAAGTAGACACATTGAGCTTGGTATTCTTGGATTGATGGATATCTGATGAATCTTGATTCATCCTATTATTATATGATTTGTTTATAATGGAAATAGAAGGACTCATGTGTTAGAGGGAGAAACTATGGAGAAACTATGGCAGAAATATTTTCTTCCATAATAGAGGGAGTAGTTAGAAAGACTTGTTTTAGCTTAAGAGGAATTTATTCTCTGAGTTTGATATGTTGGAATGCCATCGAAATTGAAAATAGTTGTTATGCCAGAAAGTAGTACTCATAAAGGAAGTAGTTTGGATTTCCATAACATGAGTTATTTCAGAGAGAGCACCCAATTAGGGGGAACAAGAAAGTAGTCCATTAACTTATGTTTGAGCCAAGGTATGAACCTCAACATGTGTTGAAGTACCAACATGGCATAGTCGGTTATGGAACATCCATTTATGGTTTAAGATATGTCTCAAACAATGAAGAATAATTGTAGGTATTCATAGATTAAAATTAGGAAGAGAGTGCAAAAGACAAACATAGTTCATCATGATATTACTTTAGTTTGGGCTCTATTATGATTTCTTAGATGAGAAGGAATCAAACATCTATCAACCTTAGTATTGTAGAGGCCAATTATATTACATCTTGATTGGAAATATGTGTAGCAGTATGCCTTCAAAGGCTACTTGTAGAATTGTCTTGATTAAGTGCAAGTGACGACCATGATGACAGGTCAAAGCACAGTGAGATCTAGTACCAAGACATGGTACTATTGTAGCAATTGCAACACCCTCCAAAATTTTGGCCTGCATTCAATTTTAGAGCCTCCCTTGAGTTTATACTTGATGTTTGCACGCACTCAGTCTCACCCCGTGGGATTTTGTGAATATTTTCACCCACCTTGCTTGACAATTCAACGGGAAGCTTTTGCATGTTGGTAACAACGTCTCACTTGTGACCATGTTCTGGTTGTATAACAGGTCTCTGCTTCGTGTGTACATGTTGTGTTCACTATGTAAACATTCATCACGCTCACACACGAAGTTGTATACACTGTCGTGCAAGCATCATTGCGGTCGTCCAATGATCAATCACAAGTGTCGTGCTTCTCATTTGCACCGTCAGTCAATCATGTTGAGCATGTGTCTAGATGGTTTGAGTCGTCTCATTGTCAAGTGATGTGAGTGTGTGTTTGCAAGATTGCGTATGCAAATTTTCACTCGCTCACACACTTAGTCATTTTTTCTGAAGTTTTGAAGACTAGATCACCCTCTAACAACTAGACCTTCACCCCACCATCAACTCGATCGAATGTCACCCAAAACAGTGTAGAAGCACCCAGCAAGCCATTTCAATCTACGTTGCCCGCAAGTTGATCAATCAACCCTCCTGTTGATCAACCGAAGAGTTTGACTAGGGAGTCACCTCGGGACTGACTCCCCTAAAAAATTTCATAGAGGCTGTAGACCATGCCCACTCCACAAATTAAGAAAATTGCACAAACATGCCAGAAAGACACCTAGTGCCCATCCCTATCTCCCTCAAAAAATTGTGTAGTTTTCCCAGCCAGTCATTAGTCAGTCAGTCGACTACTCACCTAGAAAACTGTGCAGATTTCATGAGTAATCCCTTTGCAGCCTAGAAGTCCACTTAGCTTAGAAACTATGCAGAGGTGGTTAGCAAGTCAGCCTCCCAGAATCTGCGCAGTTTTCCCACTAGTAGCTTCCAACGGCCCGCTACTAGCTCCCTCCAGGAACTACAGTTTTTGCTACGAATCTCCCCGTATCCCACTACTAGCTCCCTCCAGTAACTGCATAGTTTTTTCTTCCAAGCTCCCACTACCCACTACCTCTAGAAATTGCTTAGATTTTGCTTGTCCAACCCTCCTGCAGCCTAGACTGTTGCTCCCAAAAATTGCACAGATTTTTCCTCTAACCAAGTCAGATCCCATGGAAAGTTAGTGTTGATTCAAATTACCCATTATCGTCTCCCAGTGACTTCTGCATAAGTTTTCCCCAATAGTTTCTAGAGCCCACATCCCAGATCGAAACTCTCCTCGTGCAGTTTTGTAACCTTGTCTTCTCTCCCGATCACTTGCATCCCAAATGAACATGCATCATGGTAGACCAGGAGGTTTATGGATTTGATGTCGTCTCATCATGAGTGACTGTAGATATAGGTACATGAAAAAAAATGGCCAACAACAGATAGGATGAAGAATGGGAGTACATGCAAAAGGACATGTTCACGAAAGGATGAATAAACGATGCATGCAAAGGGATGTGTTTGCAAATGGACAGACGGACGAACATGCGAAGTTGTGTTCGTAGACAGACATACAGACGAACATACACTTTTTCACGAACGACAATCATGTCAAGCATGCCAACATACAAGCAAGGAGAAACGTGCGAATGAAACATCAAGCGAACCCAACAACCATCGAAGACTCTACACACTTCACCATGTAGAGGTGAAACTATGACACACCATGGGGACATCCATCACCCAACAGCACTACAACTCGACATGCACACCAGCAGCAACACGAATGTACCAGCACTATCATGTCGAGTCTTTTCATGAATCATGTCGTCCACATAACTTATATGTCCATATTGTTTATCAGTGTAATGTAATGTGGAAGTCCAAGAGACCCACTTGTCATATGAAGAGTCACGTAAATTTGAAAGGTCATGGAAGCCAAATAGTCATGAGGGAAGTTGAACAGTCATAAGGGTCAATTTTACCCTTGGCTATAAATACCCCCTCATTTGTACATGCAAAGGACTTTTCACCTTGGCTCCTCCCACATAGCCTTGAGAGTCAATAATATTTTCTTTGAGGAGTAAGTAGTGGCTCCAATGCCCTGTCCACGAGGTTAGTGATGTATGGTGTGTCGATGTCTTGGAACTTTCACTTAATTCAGAAGCCTACTAATATGCCATCACATTTTAACGCATGTGTTCTAATTGTTGTAAGATTTGTCTTGAACCCTTGTAATACATGTTGTTTTAACCTGTGTTTAACACTTGAATTCATTCAACTATTCTAATACATATATTAATGAAAATGTGTTGTATAAGTTGTTAATGTTTTCTGCCCATGTTGGTTACCTCCCAGACATTAGACAAAACCTTTCATGTAAACTCACTATAATGACCGTCGCACTCACGCCGATTTTCCACTAGGTGTTATATGTGTTATCTTCCCTTGTGTGTTGTGACTACCACATCCATGTGGATTTCTCCTCCAGAAGTTGCACAGGTCCTATTGTGTTGTGTGTTACTAATAGAGTTGGGCTTCCTCCCATCCAACTTGGGACTCACTCCCACCCTCTCTCTCTCTATTGGAAGAACCTTGACACAAGTAACATTATCAATCACTAGGCATGCGAACCTCGCTACTCAAAGACAAAGAATACCACTCTCCTGTGCTAACAAGCAAGCACTACGGCAAACATTTAAATTAATGGAAACCGGGCCATCATACTGAATGGTACTCCCACCCAAAATAGTGTGAGGTCTAGTTTGGACTTCATACCAAGGTGATATCCTAAAAGTTGGTGGGTCCAGCGACGTAAACATTTATGGCGCTAGAAGAGGGCTGCTAGTTGTTTGTGGATGAACATCCTCTCACACTCACTCATCAACCATCTGGTCAAGGAAGTAACTCGCACTCCCTCTCACCTACACGCGAATCTTAAGTTGGTTACTCTGCACCCCCTGCACGTGAACATGAAATTCCATCTCACCACCTTCGCTTTATCCATCCCATCACCTGTCAATTCACGAAAGTAGTCGGACTGATCCCAAGAATACAACATCTTCCATATGCATCAAGGAGGCCAAAAACCACTCCCACTAGGGTTTGTGTATCATCAGTGGAAGAAGCATTTCTTGTCACACTTGAAGGTCTAACAAAAGTTGTTGAATATGGAGAGGAACCTCCAGTATTCCAACAGGGAGAATGAGACACCCTCATGATCTTGGGCTCATACTCTAGTACAAGAGGTGGAGGGGAAGACAACGGAGGAGGCAGAGGCAGAGACAAACCAAAAGACTCAGAGCCGGAACTATCATATTCTGAAGAAGAGGAGGATGATGAAAAAGAAGAAGACATGACTGACCAAAATCTGGAATGGATGACTTAGGGACCATTGGTGCTTCCGGATGCTTTATACAAGATGACGAAGCGGTCGGAGAGGATGACCACAAATTTGACCCTGACAACACAATGAAGGGAAAAGATCATTTGGACAACTTCTACCTACAACTATAGACCCTTAAGGTATGGTAAGACAAGATAGCATGTTGCTTATTACCATGTACCTTGGATGGTTGTGCAACTACATGGTATCACAGCCTTCCAACCAACTCCATATGGAACTGGGGTGCGTTCAAACACATGTTTCTAGAAAAATTTTTATGATGACAAGGCCCCAGCCATGTTGCTCAAGGAATTGGGAAGCCTAAAGATGGAGGGAAAAGAAAAGGTAAAAGACTTCAATCAGAGGTTTCCATGCATATTGAACAAGTTTGCAACAGACATGAAACCTCATGACTCCATCACTGTTGATTACTACACGTTCGCACTGCCGACCAACATTACGCAGTTCATCAGGTGAGCTGCGAAACCAACGTTATTGGAAAACTACGAAGAGGAAATTATCATTGAGAAATACCTACGTATGATTGGAAGTGTCTGAGCTTAAACAGCGAAAAACATACACGTCTGCAAGAAACCATCCGCCCAGTCAAAGACAAGGAAGCATGTCATTAGGCAACAACTATATCCCGATGAAAATTGTACAGATCTCTATGTTTCATCTCGAACGGTGCATGAACCCTGAATTCTATTCATTTCATGAATATGGTCACTCAGAGAATTCTTGTTCAGACTGGAAGCAAGTTGCAGACTCAATATACATTCGTGCACTTGGCATGGACAACAATATGTAGGAATAGTAGGGAGATATGATAATGACAAAGATGTTGCACCAGATGAGGCATTAAGCTTTGGGCATGTGGTAAACATGTATCAGTGCTTGCAAGCAGTGTTGAAGATGAACACCAAGAAACATCCCCAAAAGAAAAATGCTCGTTACAATCTTAGAAGGGGGCTCCCCTACAGTTGGGTAAGTGCAAGAAAAGTTGAAACTACTAATGAGGAAGGTTGATCCACCAGCCATCCCAAATTATAAAATGTAAAGAAAGCTTGGGAAGACAGCAGTGGACAAGAGTACATCCATGAGCAGAAAACTGTAGAATACTCCACCGGACAACATGATCACCAGTCTTATCCCAGACACCTTAGTGATTCTACCCTCTATGGATTACAACATTGTGGATGACATGAAAAAAACTTACGTGAGCATTAGTTTGTTTAAGTTATCTAAGATCCAGAGTCAGCGGGACATCCTACTGCACGGACTGGGACAGACAGCAATGGACAGTGCAGCCTCTACCAGCAAGGGAGCAAGCACACTTCCCGGATCATTTTCAACTGTGCTAAACACACTCTGGATGGAAGAAGTGAATTCAGGCTACCCTCCATTCCTTCTCTCATTCAATATTTTCAACTGTAATGTTCACAACTGCTTGGTTGATTATGGAGCGGTAGCCAACGTCATGCTGCTCTCCATTTACAAAAACATCAATGCACAATGGAGAAAGACATCTGCGCAAATCATCCAACTTGATCGAACATTTGTACCAGCCATTAGTGAACTTTGAGATGTGATCATCCGACTATCTCACGATGGTCGAGTCCACCAGTGCATCAACATTGTCGTTGTGGACATACCGGAAGTGTATGGCTTACTACTTAGTAGAGACTAGGCCAGCAAGTTTGATGGATACTTCGCTATAGACTAGTCGCACATGTGGCTTTCGTACAAGGGTAAAAATAATCAAATCTGGGTGTTATCTGAGAGGTATATGAGGCATAATGTCACTCCCATCAATGAAAAAAATGAACCGTTGGCCTTCCCAGAACTCATGTTTGGCAACTGCCCCCTGGAAACAACGTTGGGGTGTTATCCTGCACGGCCAACCCCAACCCCACCAGACACGCAATTAGGTCTCCTTCCTTGCCCAACTGATGGAAATGAAGCATGTACAGTAAATTGTAACAATAGTAGCAGTAGTAGTAGCAATAATAGTAGCAATAGTGAAAATGTGTCGAACGGTCTATGTATAGATGAGTTATGGACCATGTATTTCAACAGATCAAAGACACAGGATGGCTCAGTGGCTAGGTGTGTTTTGATCGACCCAAATTATAGGAAACATTTGATTTCGAGTCACTTGGAGTTCGATTGCATGAACAATCTTGCTAAGTACGAAGCACTCGTGTTGGGCTTGCAGAAATCCATTAGCCTCAACGTGGTCATGCTCAAAGTGGTAGGTGATTCGGACATAGTGGTACAGCAGGTACGTAATACCATTCACTATTTATCATCGCATCTCAAGAGTTACCAGCAAGAGGTATGGTGACTGATCTCTAACTTCCAAGAATTTAACATCACTATTGTATCACATATGCATAATGTAGCTACCAATGACCTAGGAAACGCAACCTCTGGGATGTCACTGATTAGGGATAGATTTACTATTGAAATTTTATATAGACCATCTATCCTGGATAACATAACTACCTTATGCATGTTTAATTATGATCAATAGATACTGCACTTCTTGGCCAACACTGACACCTTCAAGGATGCAGCGATAGACGAAGACAAACATGAGCAATCTCTGCAAGCAGAAGCTGGTAGCAAGAAAGGCCACCTCACCCCTAAGGGAGTGGTATCATTGGAAAAGCTTTATGGATTGCAAGAATGCTTTCAGGAGCTGAGGAACAAAAAATCCCATAGTTCCACCATGATGCATGAGCTGATCAACTTGGGAATAGAACAAGATTTGAAGTTCTTCAATCTCGATACGTGTTGCACGCAGCAAGAGTGGTAAACCTTTGTCCACTTGTTCAAATAGTATCAGGATTTGTTTGCGTGGATGTATGATGATCTGAAAACTTATGACACATGAATAATCCAACACATCATTCTGATCAAAGAAGGGGTCAATCCATATCAGTAGAATCTAAGGAAAGTACATCCATCACTTGAACCACTCATACAGAAAGAGCTCACCAAGTTGTTGGATGCACGGATCATATACAAAGTTCGTCATTCGACTTGGGTTTCAAACCTTGTGCCTGTACGCAAGAAGTCCGAGAAAATACGCTTGTGTGTTGATTTCTAGAATGTGAACCATATGTCGGACAAAGAAAACTACCTTGTGCCATCTATGGACCACATTCTGCAAACAATATCTGGGGCATAGATGTTTTACTTACTCGACAGATTTTTAGGATACAATCAAGTTCTGGTAGCAAAACCTGACAGACTGAAGACTACCTTTCGTACCAAGTGGGGTACATTTTCATACAGATGAATGTTGTTTGGGCATGTGAATGCAGGCGCAACCTTTCACCGCGCCATGGACATCGCCTTCCAGGGATTCATCAGATAGAGTGTAGTAGTATGCCTCAATGATGTGATTGTTTTCTCAATGAAACATGAGGACCACATACACCATCTAAAGAAAAAAATTTAACAATGTCAAAAATACAATATTTCCTTGAATCCCAAAAAGAGCATATTCATAGTGTCTAAGGGGAACCTTCTT
This sequence comes from Pinus taeda, assembly GCA_000404065.3. Classification (NCBI taxonomy): domain Eukaryota; kingdom Viridiplantae; phylum Streptophyta; class Pinopsida; order Pinales; family Pinaceae; genus Pinus; species Pinus taeda. The sequence continues at coordinate 122,694 of APFE030911770.1, read as the reverse complement.
GGACACATTATTTCCAAAAGAGAGATCAAGTTTGATCTGGACCGGGTCTAGACTATTACACAGATCCCTCACTCAGCCAATAAGAGAGTGATGCAGTCCTTCTTCGGAAATATAAACTTACTCCGAAAGTTCATCTTGGATTATGCACAGATAGTCAAACCCATGCAGTACATGACCAAGAAGGATGCAGTCTATCTCTGGGGCAAGAGGGAAAAGTACACATTCACCCATATCAGGTATGCTTTTGTTGAAGTGCCTACACTCTATAGCCTGGACTTCAAAAAGGACTTCCTGTTATACACCTTCGCCTCCAATAATTCGCTCACTACAGTACTCACTCAAAAGGATGAGATGAATGAAGAACGTCCAATCTCCTTCATGAGTGCAAGAATGCAAGGACCCGAACTCAACTACCCCCCCATTGAAAAACAAGCATATGCAGTGTACAAGGTGGTGAAACATTTCAGGCCCTACTTGCTAAAGAACCATTGCATACTCTACGTTCCTCACAGTAGCCCGCACACTACTCATACAACAAGAACTGGGTGAATGAAGTGCAAACTAGATGACAAACTTGCAAGAATATGATCTTGACATCAATCCAGTTCACACGGTGAAAGGTCATGGGCTCTACAGACTCGCAACTGAAGCAGTACACGCACTTGTTAACTCAAAATTAGACCTTGATAGGTTGCTGTCATCAGGTAGACTTTAAGTAACTATTTCAAACCTACTTTAGGCTGAGGTTTAGCCTCCCCAACTTGAGAGGGCTCTCTCACAAGATTAAAGATTTGGATAATGAATCAGATGGCTAACTCTATGAAACAAAATGAACAAGTATAAGAGGTTGAAACATAATTAGAAAGTATACATTGGGCTTATGGAGTCAGATATGCTTCAGTATTGACAGTAAAGTTAGCTTTGCATAGAATTCAGGGCATTCAGAATCCAACATATGTAGAACACACCAAACACATAGAGGACCAACACAGTTTACAAATGTATGAAGGAAATTAGAGCACTGTTAGTGATTTCTAAGTAATCACACATTCATAACACTGTAGATAATAGGAAAAATACAACACAAGACATTCAGAACATCGAATTCCTTTTGATTCCTGAGAAGCAAGGCCAATACTGTATACTAGAAAACAGAGTCTTTACACAAAGCACAATATGAGAGCTTTTCTCAATAATTTTCCAACCCTTTGTACCTCAGATATTCTGCTATATATAGAGCTCTCTACATAACTGAGATTCCTCCTCCAGCATGAGGGGAACTCGAATTCATCTTATTATGACACCTATTAACACTTTAAACTAACTATTAAATGTAACTAACTACTAACTGGAAGTTCTAGAAACCTAAGACAATTAGGAGTTTAACTCCACATCATGTTGGTGATAGTATTTATTACAATCAAAACTCGTTCTCTGACAAGTGGTCTCCTTCAATCTAGCTTTGGTGGATGTATGAAGCTCTCTGCTGGCCCTTAATGTCTTATCCCTTTAATGTTGCTGGGAAGTAGGAAACTGTCCCTGTTTTTCTGCTTTTGGTTTCCTCAAGGATATTCGAAACCAATTAACCATGTTGTTCTTCTTTAATTACCCAAAAATATATTGGAGTGCCACGTTCTTCATGTGTTGTAAACCTTTCCCATATACCTATGTGAAGACAAAACCTCTTCAAAGTTGTTTGAAATGTCATGGACTATACTAGTGGTGATCATTTATATAACAAAAATCTTAGAGTTCATATATCTTTCCTCCGCTTGTTTTGCCCTTGCTAGTTGCTTGCACATTGTAAATGATCCTTTTCTAAAATTCCCTTTCAAAAAATTTCCCCTCGGTCACTCAAAATTGGTCGACAGAGTTTAATTATACAGCTACAGCAGTTTCGTAGCGCACTATGAAATTGTTGTGCGTTAGGCATCATCTACAACAGTTTCGTAGCATGCTACGAAACTGCTGTGTATTCACAAAAACACAGTTTTAAGCCAAAATTTGACTGTCTTGAGCCTCTTTATATTGAAATATCCTTTTCAACTGCCCTGAAGCTATTCAAAATTGAACACTTTAAATCATCAAAATTTGGGACTTAACGTTACCTGCTGTGTGATTTTCCTTAGCTAAGGAAATCTTTCCCGCTGGCTTAGTTGGATCTTCAAATCCTCAATTTACCTTTTCATAACTCTGATCCCAACTCTGAGTTTTGTATTAACTTTTCTGATGAATTCTACTTCCTTTATTGCAGGAACTGTCCAGGTATAGTATTAGGCATTACAGTCGACCACCTCGGGTATTGAAATTGCTTTGTCTTCCCACAGGGCCTCCATTTTATTAAAATGAGCTTCCTTGATTGCATGTTTCCTTGAGGCTTTCTTCAATCTAGCAATTTCAAGATTTGCTAACCTCAACTTCTTTTTCAGCTCTTCAACACTATATTCCTCCTGAGAGATAATTGTCTTATTTCTATCTTCTTTATGTAGCGCTGATGATGTTTCTAATGAAGTCACAGGTATTTCATGAGTTTTTGCGATCTCCTCTGTTTCACCTTCTTCTGGTAGCATCTCTTGTACCTCTTTGAAATACCTCGTCATAGGTCTTCTTGGCTTAAAGACAAATTTAGCAACCTGATCATCAAACTTGAGCTTTTTCAAGGCTTTGATCTTTTTGGTCTTGTCTTTACCTGATTCTATCAAATCTTCTTGAACCAGGGGAGATTCTTCAATATCAATAGCTTGCAGTAAGTCATTCAGATTTCCCTTTGAAACCGGGCTTTCCTCAGTAACCACTGTCTTGCCATTTTCTTTAGCTAACTAGCTCCTAGTCATTCTTCTCTAAAATACTTCACCTGTAGATGATTCATGTACGCCCTCTTTGATCTGAGTTTTCTCTTTCTAGGACTGTTGGGGTGTGTCTTGGATTATCAGTGTTCTGGTGGGCTCCTTTACCTATTTCCTAGCCTTCAATTTTACAAATCTCCTGGATCTTGTTTCTGCACGATGACCAGTTGCTGGTGGAGAATTTTTCACAGCTTGAGGACTGAGGCCAGTTTCATTCTTGAAGCCAGACATAAATATGAACGTGGACCAGTCCCTGTCTATTCTCTGGAGTTCATGCAAAACGATCAACTTCACTAAGCCGTGGTGAAACAATGAGGTCTCACAAGCTTCCTTCTTTAGTTGAACCTTGTCGCACATTTTGCCTAGGCTACGAAACAAGTAAAAAGGTAAATCAAGAGATATATTTCCTGTGAAATGCAGCAGAAGCTTGAAGTGATATGAATACACCTTATGATATCTCCCCTCACAGGTAAAGTACCTCTGTATGCACGTAAGTAAATTGGCATATGAGTCCTTGACAAAATTTTTGGGCACAGACTTGTTTAAATCTGAATCAATGAACTCCAGCTTCAGAAATTCTTTGCAGGGGGTCATATCAAATTTGAAATTTTTAAACCATCTTTATTGTCCCCTTGGAATCTCAGTGACTACTGATATAACTTCTGGTGAGATTGGAGATTCAAGCACCCCGACTTTCGAATTTAGTCCTATGAAATTCAAGGCAAATTCCTTGGTGACTTGTGCATGACCTCCTTGAAGTTTCTCGCAAAAATTCCAACAGCCAACCTACTTGAATGCGCGTTCAACTTCTCTGTTCTTTAAGATAATGTATAAACCTTCAGGTTCGCTCCTCAAACACCTGCTTGACCTGTGTTCCTTTCTTTCTGTAGCCCTCTCCATTGGATTCCAATAGAATGAAAATTTGAAAGATGGGCACTGTCTCAATTTTCGATCACTGCCTCTCTTGAAAGCTGCCTCGCTTGAAAGCTGCCTCGCCTGAAAGCTGCCTTGCCTGATTTTCGAGGAATTCATATTGAATGGCTGAAAAATTATTCCTTACGCATGAATCCAAACACAAATCATGACTGTGAGTGTTTGGCTTTTCTTGGAACTTGTAACCCGAGCATACCAAGATGCCTAACGGTTCTAATGATGAAGATAAGCAGTTGGACATAATAGGCGAACTGTATAAGCTGACAATTGATGATGTAGTCATAATGGATATTGATAGATATGACAGCTGAGCAATATTTTCTATGGATCCGCATGAATCCCCAATTTCGTAGCGCAGCCAGTGTAAATTCTGGGTTTTGTGCTACGAAAACACCTAGACTAGGTTTCGCGCTACGAAAACGCTTAAACTGCTTTGTAACACATAGGAACCTTAAAACAAACTTGATACAAGGAATCTATGCAGGTTGTGAGACCAGTGATGAATGAGAATAGATTATTGACCTTTATTCAACCATACCACCAAGACTCCTAAGACTTAGACACTACATTGAACATGGAAAAACTAAACTTGGACTAACACCTAACCTTCACAATCAAACTGATGTGAACAATTTAGAAATTTCTTCTTAAGTGATAACATCACTAGAGGAGGAAGAAGGCTCGCCGAATGGGAGCAGGAAGTTGAAATATATGATGTAGTGTGAGCAACACCCACTAAATATGGAAACTCTTGGTACGCAGATGTATGCCAGTACCTTGAGCACAGAACCGTACCCTCTCAGTTACCATCAGATAGAAGAGGGCTTTGCGTATCAAAGCTTTAGCATGTCAGTCAGTGCATAGAGTGCTTTACAGGAAGAACAACATGAAGTTTTTCTCAGGTTCCTGGAGGCACATGAATCGGAGAAGGTACTACAAGATCTGCATGACAAACCCGTCGGGGGTCACTTTGCGGGAAACACCACTGCACACAAAGTTATGCGAGCCGGTTTCTACTAGCCCACATTATTCAATGATGCACAGGCTTATGCCACCAAGTGCCCAGTCTGCCAAGGATTTGCCAATAGAACATGAAGGTCAACAACCCCACTGCACCCTGTTGCACTGATTGAATCATTCCAACAATGGGGCCTAGATATCATTGGGGAAATTTTCCCACATTCACCAAAAAATCACTACTACATTCTAACAACAATTGATTACTTCACGTGATGGACAGAAGGAGTTCCACTCAAGCAACTGAACAACTAGGAGGTCATCATCTTCCTCTAATAGAACATCATCTCATGCTTCAGTGTTCCCGTATCACTTGTGTTTGATAATGAAATGTACTTTTCATTTTTTAAACTTTATGATTTTTCATTACAAAATGGTATTGTATTCAAACATTCATCTAACTACTACCCACAAGGAAATGGTCTCGTGGAATCCACAAACAAAAACCTTATTTGCATAATAAAAAAGATTGTTTACTCTGAACAATGCAACTAGCATTCCACCCCGACGAATGCATTATGGGTTGACCGTGTAACACCCAAACCCTCTTTGAATACCTCACCGTACTTCCTGTTCTATGGTAAATGAGCCATCCTACCACTCGATATCTACTTGCTTGTGCTTCAGCTATCTCAAGAATCCCAAGGAAATCCTTGCTAGATAGTTTAGCGTAGGATGGATACAATCAACAAGCTTTGGGGAGAAAGGATGAAATCAAAAGAAAAGTTTACACTCCACCAGAACTGTATCAAGAGATGGTTTGATAACAGTCTGCAAGGAAAGATAACTTCGATGCTGGTGACTTAGTCTTGAAATGGGATAAATCCCATGAAGACAAAGGCAAGCATATGAAGTTCCAGTCCCTGTGGATTGGTCTGTGCACAGTCCATGAGAAGATTGGCCCACACACATACCGTCTGCAATCACTTGAAGGGAGCATTGACAACCTTCTTGTCAATGACCAAGATCTCAAACACTATTTTCAATACGTCGGGACATGCCCCGTTCCATGTACATAGTATGCTTATTGCTTGTTGTTTTCACTTTATTTTCCTTGCTTACTATTTTTGTTTTCATTTTGTTTGGTTGGCTTGATACCTTGCTATTTTTTTATGGAAATAAATGTTGTCATCTACTGAGTTCTGGCTTTTGAATGAGTATGTGGCTAAGATATGAAGAGACTTGTGACACTGAAGCACTTGGCCAGTATTGTGTTTGTCTTCTTTGTGCTTGGTTATAACCTTTGGTTGATTAAGTCTTGAAGGAAAATACAAGCCATCTGCAAGGGGATATTTGGTCCAACCATGAACTTGTGTCCACACTGGGAAGCCCCATGCCTGTACTCAGCCTTCTGCTCTATGTGTTCAAGCTCATCCAACTAGTAGAAATGGAGAAGGGGAAAATCTAAACAAGGAAACCTATTGTCAGAGGTCTTACATGCTTCTATGAAGCAACAAACTCTTTTACTCTCAATAAGTCAGGATCCCTCTTCCACCCCAAAAAATAAATAATTGCTTATGTAGAATCCGCTTAAAAAATACAAAGGCGAAAGAAGAGAAAGGCTTCCTGCACAGAGAGGTGAAGCATGCAACTCCACCGGGGTACTGTCCAGGCCTGTTGGAAGTGGAGCAACACCATAGATGAAAACTTACACTCTGAAAATATTCAACTCACAAGCCAAACTAACTTTCCCGATTTCAAAACATTGTGGTCAAGCTAAACTTTTATTGTGTTTCACTGGGTTGGAAAAAGGTGAACCATGTCTGTCCATGGGGTAAGTGTGGAAGCCAAAGTAACCTGCACAATGATTCAATACAACCTGAAAGACCAAGGCCCTGTGCTATCAATGAACCAAAACAGGGAAGCTCGAGTTCTACCAGTGTGTCACCAAGTGTTGTAGTGGCTACAACTCCCTCCAAAATTTTGGCCTGGATTCAATTTTAGAGCCTCCCTTGAGTTTCTACTTGATGTTCGCATGCACTCAAGCTCACCCGATGGCCTCATGTGAATATTTTCATTCAGCTTTCTTGACCATTCAATGGGAAACTTTTGCATGTTGGTAACAATGTCTCACTTGCGACCATGTTCTGGTCATACACAAGGTCTTCGCTTCGTTTGTGTGTGTTGTGTTCACTATGTAAACATTTTTCACGCTCACGCATGGAGTCATATACATTGTCGCACAAGCGTCATCGTGGTCATCCAACGATCAATCACAAGCATCGCGCTTGTCGTTCACACCATCGGTCAATCATGTTGAGCATGTGTATCTGGATGGTTTGAGTCGTCTCATCGTCAAGTCATGTGAGTGTGTGTTTGCAAGATTGCGTATGCACATTTTCACTCACTCACACACTTAATCGTTTTTGTTGAAGTTCTAATGACCAAATCACCCTCTAACAGTCATACCTTCACCCCACCATCGACTCGACCGACTGTCACCCAAAACAATGCAGAAGCACCCAACAAGCCATTTCAAGTTGCATTTCCTACAAGCTAATCAATCAACACTTCTGCTGGTCCACCAGAGAGTTTGACCGAGCAGTCACCCCGAGACTGACTCCCCTCAAAAATTGCGCAAAGGATGCGGACCATGCCCACTCTGCTAACTGAGAAAATTGTGCAGACAAGTAGGATAGGCACCCAGTGCCCGTCCCTATCTCCCTCAGAAAAGTGTGCAATTTTCCCAGCCAGTTAGCAGACTGAATTCTCACTTGGAAAACTGCGCAAATTTCATGAGAAATTCCTCTATATCACAACAATCCACTTAGCTCATAAACTACACAGAGGTGGTCAATAGGTCAGCCTCCCACCATCTATGTAGTTTTTCCCAGTGGCAGCTCCCAGCAGCCCGCTACCAGCTCCCTCCAGGAATTGTGAAATTTTTGCTACCAATCTCCCTATAGCCCACTATGAGCTCCCTCTAGGAGCTACACAATTTTTTCTGCCAAGCTCCGCTGCCTGATCCCTCCAAAAATTGCGTATATTTTGCATGCCCAACCCTCTTGCAACCCAGACTGTTGCTCCAAAAAACTGCGCATATTTGTCCTCCAGCCAAGTCAGATCTTGCTGGTAGTCACTACCGATTTAGATTACCTGTCATAGTCTCCCAGTGACTTACGCACATCTTTCACTAGCAATGCCTAAAGCCTAGATCCCAACTCGAAACTTGCCCCCCGGAATTTCATAAACTTATCTTCTCTCCCGATCACCTACATCTGAAATGATCATGCATCATGGTAGACTAGGAGGTTTATGGATTTGATGTCTCATCATGAGAGACTGCAGATATAGGTACACAAATAAGCATGGCACAACGACAGATGGGATGAACAAGGGGAGTACATGAAAAAGGACATGTTCATGAATAAACAAACAAATGATGCATGCAAAGAGATGTGTTCGCAGAGGAACAGGCAGACGAACATGAGAATTTGTGTATGCAGATGGATGAACGAACGAACATACACTTTTTGCAAACATATGAACATATCAAGAATGCCAACATACAAGCAAGGAGCAACATGCGAATGTAAAATCAAGCGAACCCAACAACCATCAAATACTCCGAACACCTCACCATGTGGAGGTGAAGTTGTACACCATGAGGACATCCATCACCCAACAGCATTGTAGCTCGACATGCACACTAGCAGTAGCATGAATGTACAAGCAATGTCATGTTGAGTCTTGTCATTGTAATGTCGTCCACATCACTGTTATGGGCCATATTGTTAATCAATGTAATGTAACGTGGAAGTCCAAGAGACCCACTTATCATATGAAAAATCATGTAAAGTTGAAAGGTCATGGAAGTTGAATAGTCATGAGGGAAGTTGAATAGTCACAAGGGTCAGTTTTACCCTTGGCTATAAATACCCCCTCATTTGTACATGCAAAGGACTTTTCACCTTGGCTCCTCCCACATAGCCTTGAGAGTCTGTAATATTTTCTTTGAGGAGTAGGTAGTGGCTCCAACGCCCCGTCCACGAGGTTAGTGATATATGGTGTATCGATGTGTCTAGGAACTTTCACTTAATTCAGAAGCCTGCTAACAGGCCAACATGTTTTCATGCATGTGTTGTAACTCTTGCAAGATTTGTCTTGAACACTTGTAATACATGTTGCTTTCACCTATGTTTAACACTTGAATTCATTCACCTAGTCTAATACATATATTAATGAAAATGTGTTGTATAAGTTGTTAATGTTGTCCTGCCCGTGTTGGTTACCTCCCACACATCAAACTGAACCTTTCAGAGAAACTCACTATAACGATCATCGCACTTGGGAAAATTGTCCGCTGAGTGTTGTACATGCTATCTTCCCTTATGTGTTGTGATTTCCGCATCCGTGTGGATTTCTGCTCCAGAAGATGCACATGTCCTATTGTGTTGTGTGTTCCTAACAGAGTTTGGCTTCCTCCCATCCGACTTGAGACTCACTCCCACCCTCTCTCTCTGTGGTGAAAGAACCTTTACACAAGTAACATTATCAACCACCTGACATGTGAACCTTGCTACTCGAAGACAAAGCAGACCACTCTCCTGTGCTGACAAGCAAGAGCTAAGACAAACATTTAAGATAACGGGAACCAGGATGTCATACTGAATGGGACTCACACACCAAATGGTGTGAGGTCTAGTGGGGACTTCATACCAAGGTGATCCCTTGAATGTTGGTGGGTCTAACACCATCAACAGGTACATAAGGAATTAGTGTGACTTCAATACTATTCTACAGTTATGCACATTGCTAGCAAAGCCTTATCTCAGAAAGGTTGTGTACTTTGAGGAAAAACTTGGAGTAATTGAAGCATGTCTCTCTTAGCAAGAGGAAGCGATGAAATTGCAACATCAAGGACATTTATTATCCCTAGGTCAAATTGACCATGATTGGGGAAAATGGTCTAGAGTATTGATAACATCGTGGACATAAATTATCCTTGTGTCAAGTAAGTTGAGAAAAATTAGGGAGAATGGTCTGACAGAGGACATTAATTATTCCTGTGTCAAGTATGTTGACTAGAATTAGGAAGAATGGTTCTGAAGGCCTAGGATCACTTAGTTGACTTAATTTCTTTCACATCAAACTCAGATTACTCTCCATATAGGTAAAGTGAGCTCATTTAGCATTATGGCCTAGACTAAGGCCTTTGGATTTGGGAGAAGATTACTCAAATGGATTGAGTGTGTCCCTAGGGTTTCACCATGAGTCAAAGAGATTGACGAGGATAATGGTGAACCGGGACTAGTCAGTATAGCATGTGTTAGAGGCACTGAACAAAATCATGGTGACTAGTTTATGTTAATGATGTACCATGTGTCACAATTGTCAACTAGATTATGGTAACTTGTTAATGTTGCTGGTTTACCATGTGTCATAGTTGTTGACTAGTATTATGGTAATTGGATGATGTTGATGTTGACGAGTATTTGTTATAACCTTTTCTTAGAGAATTTTTTCAACAAAAGAACATCTTGATAGTCATTATGAATAACTCCCTAGCTGAGAGGGAGTTTTGAATTTTGTAGCTATGTTTGGTCTTTATAATTAATATTTTAACCCATAATGTATTTGTATTGATAAATGTAAGGCATGTTCTTCATGTCATTTTCAAAATAATTTTTTTAAGGAATGTTCTTCATGTCATTTTTCAAAAGATAAATTCAAATTTTAAAAATTAAATTTTTGGCTCCAAGCAAGCCAAGTTGACCCTCCTCCTAGTCTAGTCGGCCCAGTTAAAGAGCCCATTCAGCCAACCATAAGACTATATATAGAAACATGTCCTCCATTATTTGAAACACAATTCAAATCACACATGCAAGTATCTTCTATTCATCAAGTGAACGAGACAAAGGAAAATGAAGGATGAAATTGACCAAAAGAATATTGTGTTATCTCTCTCTCTCTCCATTAGCCCTTGTACATATGATATGATCTCCTTTTGTGACCTCACATGTTTGGAAGAAAAGGACTAAATTTTTGAGGTGAACCAAAATTGTAGGATGAATGTTATTGGGTGTAGAAGCACACCAAAAATTGTCCCTAGAAAACTAATTAGACCAAGTTTAGTGGGAAGGCTTATGACTTAACTAGGAGGAAATTGGACTAGATTTGACCAAGTCTATTTTACTAGGTAGTTTTGCCTTGTGGTTGACTAGATGATCTAGGTGTGACTCTTATTGAAATTAAAATTTCTCTAAGTTTGATTGGTTTTCCAAGGGTAAATGCTTGTGTTCTTGATTTGGTTGTCTCTTTATGGTATTAATTTCTATTCTTGAATGTCTTTTATGTAATTTCTTAATGATTAATTTGAATATGAAAGAATCTAAAGTGAATATAATTAGAAGTAATTATCATATAGAAGACCAAAGAAAAATAAGCCACTGGGAGTTCCATTCATCTTCTTTCTTGATGAAGAAGGCATAAAATTTCTTGATAACTTTTACACTTGGCCTTTAGCTAATAAACACCATAGTTCCCTGCTTTTTATATGTCACTTTCCTTAGAGTAGATTAATGGTATGTGAACATATTGTTTAAAATAATGAGTAGAAGACTATGAGTGACCACCCATTTCCACTCTCACAAATGGGAAAGGACGTAGTGCATTCTCACACTCTTAATTAGTACTAGGTAAAAATATATTAGATTGACTAAAATATTACCAAAGTGTCCACTTCTCTTCAGGGGCAAGAAAGGCCCTAGTCCATTAATCAATCCCTTATATTAAAAACCCCCTTAACCATCTCCATTTCCAAGCATTTGAGCGTAAAATTGATATTTTGAAATTAATTACATAGAGAAATTTGAATTGTGTGAGAAGTCCCAGTATATGCCCATTCTAAAGTGTTCATAAATCAAGTGGCTTTGTTTTAAATTTCAATGATGTGTGATTAGAATAGAGTTTTGTTTCATGCTTCCTTGACCTAGTTCTAAGTTTCGACTTTTGATCTTAATTCAAACTAGAAGTGACTGCTAATCTAATATAAATAATTATATGTTATACTGTGTTTCCAATTTTACAAACACCATATTGATATAAATATTGTATTCTAATTTAGGTCTCTAAATTAACTTGACAATAGGAAAGAACCACCATAAGTGGGAACATTCATGGGAAATGTGGTACTAGCAGGTACATTGAACCATATAAGTTATCCCCTGAAAAGGAATATATACCTATAGGAAAAGGCACTCCCTTGATGGAGAATTACCCCAAGGATTAAATGATCTTATGAAAACATTATTGCCCCCATAATGACTAGGAATAGGTATAGACCTCCTTAGAATATTCCTCATAGATGATTGTCCCAAAATAGAGAAAGTGAACATAGGGATGGTGGAACTAGGTGGGAATGACCTAATTCCCATAGGTGGGCTCTAGATTTTCCTCACACCAAAAATAAATCTAGCAAGAGGGAGGGATAATGACATATTAGGGAAATTTCTCATGGTCACAAAAGAAACTAGTGGTGGGTCCAAAAGTAAGAGAGGAGGCATAATTGAAGTGGGAGGAGTATTCCTATCACACTGATTGAAGGTAACAATGAAATCACAAAAGAAATCCTAGACATAGATGGTGAAAAAGGTACTATATTTCCCATGGTTAAAGCACCACCCTCACCAACCATGTGATGAGAAAAAAATGAAAAAGGTTGAGAAAGTCGACACTCACCTGAACTAGTATGGGGTAAAGAGGATTCGTCAAAGGTGGGTTGTTGTGTGCTAGTGGACCTTCATATACCACTTTGAGGATGATTCGGTCTTCCCCACCTGAACCCATAATAACCTTCCCGAACTTAGTCTGATCTAATCCCTTTGTTTTCATTATTATGCCCTTAGATTATTATTATTATGTCGGCTCTGATTATATTATGACCCCTTAGACTCATATATATTGAAAGGAGGTCTTGTCATTTGTATCATCGAAGAATTGTTCATTTGTGTAATGTAAAGGAGGTTTCCCCCTCGAAGAGGCTTATTTCTAAGGCATTCATCTATATTTTCTATCTTTTTGTGAGTTGGTTTCATAACAATGATCACCTTCAAGACATCCCATTTTGTGTTTCCGTGTCGCAGCTCCGTTTCTAGATACCAGTTTGCTAGGATTGTATCCAAAGTATGGTAAAATATATGAACCCATTACAGTTGTGGTTCTTCTCCCCATGCTTTTATCCTTCAAGCCAAATGCTCGCACGGATCATCCTTCCCTATATATTTCTCCGTAATGCAGGTATTGGCATATCCAAACTGTAGCTTCATCATCCACCAATATTCCTTCCAATCTACAAATATTCTCTTATGTGTACCCCACCATCTCGCATGCATAGCTCTCAATGCGATGTATAATGCATGAAACTGATGTTCCTCCATTACATCTCTTTCAAATTTATCCAAAACTAAATTGACATCATCTAAACCATCATAATACGGTAAGTTGTGTACCTTAGTGGATATACATCGGAGTGACTTTGTAAACCTATTTCATCATAGTGATGATACCTCATGCAACTTGTTCTACCAATGTTTAAGCTCCTCATTTGAATCTGAATTATAGGAGTTGTCCTTCTCCCACGTAATCCACCCATCCGCGATAGGGTTGATCCAATCTTCATCTCATGTAGTAATCTTATAGATTTTCTCAATATCTTCCTCCTCATCATAATCACACACTGGTTCAATATACTATACACCCTCGGCTGGATCTAATGGAATAATAACCCTTAGTTCTTTCTTTTCAAATGTCATATTGTGCTTCTTCAGGTTGATGATTGTGTTCATATCAAATGCCTAGTCAATTCCAAGCAACACTGGGTATGGGTTATTATCGTCCACTATTTCGATCACTTCAAAATCAACTATGGAGTGCGCCCCTTCAATATCCACGGTCACCCCAACTAGGCACCCCATAGGAATAATATTTTATTGATTCACCATTCTCAGCTGGATCGAGGACCACTTTAGCATTGGTCTTCCCATTATTTTCCAGGTTTACTTTGGCATAACATTTGCATCAGACCCCAAATCAAGAATTACCTGGTCCATTTTTTAATTCTCCAATCTGGGCAATCAACCTCATTTCACGACCATTCCTTTTCTTACTTTTTCCCACTTTATGTACTACGCATTGTTCCGGTAGTGGCTTATTCTTGCCAGTGCAGTTATCTATCAATTCTTGTAGTCCTTTTACTACCTTCTTATCCCTAAGGAGTTTCATGTAGGTTTATGCTAATAACGAGGGGTCTTCCTTCAGTACTGACATCCTCAGGCTTTCCCGTGTACGTACTTTGAGTCCTTGATGTAGAATCTCTTGTATCTGTAAGCTCCTTTTAGACTCCATCCACGCTTTCTTTACCTTATTCACATCAAATCTAGTCTCCTTGTCAGCAACCTTATGAACCCATACAAATTCCTCTAGTTGCTTCCCTTTAACCTACTTGATAGCTAGGCCACTTCATGTGATGATATTAACACTAGGACCCTCTTCGTGTGATTTTAATCTCATCATCTGGATGTTTTGAGTAGGTTGCTGAGTCTAGGTATTCTTTTCTTGCATCTTCACGATGAGCACGGGACAATCTTCTATGACATTGTCAAACGTTCAACAATATTGGCATGAGGGGTGTGTTGGATTCTAACAATCTCATCCAATGTGATCTAATTCTCCACAATTGTAACAAATGATCTAGCCACGACCTCTTCTAGCTCCTCCTCATCATCCTCTTCCTTGACCTTGAAATCCTCCGTATGCCTCAGTTGTGCCTTGATCCTGGAGACAGGCCTCCATCCATACTCTATATTTTGGTTCTTTGTCCATCATCAACTCATAGCTCCGGCAATTTCGCTCATCGTGATCCACAAACTTACAGAAATTATAGAACAACTGCTAGGGAGTCTGCAAAAACTTCTGCAGTAAATGAAAATTGTTAGGCCCCTATACTACTAGTGTAACCCCTTATTGTTATTAGTACAACCCCCTTATTATATTGTTGTACCCATGTAGTCCCCATAGAAGCCCACAGTTGTTATTATTGTGCCCCATAGAAGCCCACTATTGTTATTATTGTGCCCTTACGTTATTATTGTGCCCTTACATTATTATTGTTATGTCAACTCTGATTATATTATGACCCCTTAGACTCCTATATATAGAAAGGAGGTCTTGTCATTTGTATCATTCAAGAATTGTTCATTTTATGTAATGTAAAGGAGGTTGCCCCCTCGAAGAGGCTGAATTATAAGTCGTTGACCTATATATTCTATCTTTTTGTGAGCTTGTTTCATAACATTTGGTATCAGAGTTATGGATTCTAAGGTTTCGCTACTCCAAATAGGTCATCGTTGCATTTTCACTATAAATTTTTTTCTGTGATGTTTCATAAGAAAAAAAAACCCATTTGACACGAAAGTGCACTGAACCTCGAGTCCTGTGGAGATATGATCTATGGAAGTTGGTCTTTTTTGTAGACTCCTGAATTACATTCCAAACAGGTGACCTGGGGAAGATAGTCATAACTCTATCTCTGAGCATCGGATTGAAATTTCATAAGAAGGTACAGAAAGAAGACAGACTGTAGTTTCTTGTATATATTTTTCAGAGCCAAAGGTTGAAACGGTGACACGTGGCACGTCATACAAGTTCGCTCTACTGAACTAGTCTATAATCAGGTCATTATGGGAGATTTGGCATAAATCTTCCTTGGAGAATCCAATTTGGATCAGAATGGTGGCATTGGAAAGAGGACATAGAGGGATTTTCATAGATATTAATTTCAGAACTTAAAGATCCGAAAGTATAGAGTTACATTCGTTTCAAGATCGATCTCCTAAAATCAAGAAAAAGCAAGATGAGGAAGTTTGATGGCAAGGATCCGGTAAATTGGATACTTGAGATGGAGAAATATTTTGATCTATATGGTGTACCACTATTACAAAAGGTATGTATTGCATCTTCATATTTAGAATCGGAACAATTTTTATGGTATAAAGGTCTTTGTTCTCGTAAACAACATGTTACATGGTCAATTTTCACAGAGGAAATGATAACACATTATGAGGATACAAAGAGCAACACCACAACAATTGGAAAGAGTAAAAGGGCTTTGTTACATAGAGGAAAGTAAAATTATGGAAACAAGGAAGTCTACCCCTCACAACTATAAATATGGAAGTGTTTGTTCTACTAGCCTTCCACAACCTACAAGGATTACACCACAACAATTGGAAGAAAAAAGAGAAAAAGGGCTTTGTTACAATTGTGATAGCAAATGCACTAAAGGTCAAAAGTGTGCTAAGAAGAAATTATTTTACATACAGTATGAAGAAGAGGAAGAAAAGGATCAAGAAACATCAAAAGAAGAGGATATGCACCAGGACCCAACCCCAGAGAAAGAAGAAATGTATCCGACCATATCTTGTAAAGCATTGGCAAGAATTACCACTCCTCAAACTCTCAAGATAGAAGGACATATCAAGAAGAAAAAGGTTCAAGAAGTGAAATATCACATCGAGAATCAAGAAATGAATCCGACCATATCTTGTAAAGCATTGGCCAGAATTACCACTCCTCAAACTATCAAGATAGAAGGACATATCAAGAAGAAAAATTTTCAAGAAGTGAAAGGTCACATCGAGCATCAAGAAATGAATCCGACCATATCTTGTAAAGCATTGGAAGAAATTACCACTCCCCAAACTCTCAAGATAGAAGGACATTTCAAGAAGAAGAAGGTTCAAATAGTGCAATATCAGGAAGAAAAGTATCAAGAAACATCAAAAGAAAAGGATACACATCAGGAACCAACCACAAAGAAAGAAGAAATGAATCCAACCATATCATGTAATGCATTTGTCATAATTACCACTCCTCAAACTATGAAGATAGAAAGACATATCAAGAAGAAAAAGGTAATACTGTTGATTGATTCAGGTAGTACCCATAATTTTGTTAATTGTATGATAGCCAAGGACTTGAATTGCTTCCTAGATCCAACACCAGAGTGTCAAGTGACGGTTGTAAGAGGAGGAACCACAAATTTCTCTGGAAAGTGCCATAATATCAAGCTATCCATGGGAGAATATTTATTGAATAGCCCAATGTTTTCCATTCCAATTGGTGGTGTTGGTGTTGTACTAGGAGTCCAATGGCTACAATCCTTGGGTACAATAGCTTTTAATTGTCAAGAACTTTTTATGAAATTTTCTTCGGAAGGAAAGGAAGTTGAATTAAGGGGTATCACAGGGAAACCAGGAAAGATAATCAACTCTAACGGAATGACAAAGCTTCTAAAGAAAGAAAAACGAGGCGTAATTGCACAATTATGTTTACTAACTGTTCGCACATCAAAATCATGTATTTCTCTAGATCTCCAAAAATTCTAGGCCAATCATTCCAAGGTATTTGAGACTCCCAAACGTCTCCCACATATTCGTGATCATGATCATGCTATTCATTTTGTTCCAAGATGTGTTCCTCCAAACATCAATCCTTATAGATATCCATATGCCCAAAGGAGTGAAATTGAACATATGGTTGCAAAAATGGTAGAGGCTGGTACAATTATCCAACCAAATTTGATAAACAAAGGAAGGTATGAATGGAAGAATGGCAAAGCAGGGTGGGAACTCATTCAAAAGTTGTCGAATATCCCAGTTCCAACAATATTTCCAGAACTTGACAAGGAAGGAAAAAGCATATTGGAGCCTGAAGCATTTATAGACTCGAGAAGTCAACAGCTACAAAATCGATCAATTTCAAAGCATCTCATCAAGTGGAAGAACTTACCTGTTGAAGATTTCACATGGAAGGACAAGAATTTTATACAGAAGCATCAATAACTACTCAAGCGTTGAGGACAACACTTTTTGAAGGACAGGGGCATGTTAGGCCCCTATACTACTAGTGTAACCCCTTATTGTTATTAGTACAACCCCCTTATTATATTTTTGTACCCATATAGTCCCCATAGAAGCCCATTGTTGTTATTATTGTGTCCCATAGAAGCCCACTATTGTTATTATTGTGCCCTTACATTATTATTGTTATGTCGGCTCTGATTATATTATGACCCCTTAGAATCCTATATATAGAAAGGATGTATTGTCATTTGTATCATCCAAGAATTGTTCATTTTATGTAATGTAAAGGAGGTTGCCCCCTTGAAGAGGCTGAATTATAAGTCCTTGATCTATATTTTCTATCTTTTTGTGAGTTGGTTTCATAACAAGAATTGTCTGTCATTTGTTTTCCTGTAATTTGACAAATAGTGCACCAGGGTACCACTCCTGTACTTGGCCTAGCAGTGTTTTCTAGCATCAAGGGGATAGGTCCTCCCCCAACAAGGTAATTCTAATACACCGGGCAATGTTCCTTGTCATGCCCATGGCCCTTACATTTTAAACACCATACTTCTGTGCAAACCTCATTCTGGACTTCTTTTCCCTTCTTGAGGCTCTACAACCCATATGCAGACTAGCCAACTATGACTAAATCTGCTGCACTCCCAGATTCGTGTCCTGAATAGGTGAGGCTTCCAATTTCATAGAAAACTTAGGGCCTCAACCTGCATTCTAATTTTCTGTCGTAATATTGGAAATATTAAATGGGGTAGTAACGACGCAATATACCAATCCATGTGTTGGTATTCCATGATCTACATATTAGCCTATTGCAACAAACATTTCAACCTCTGATCAAAGTCCCACGTGGACTCATTCACCTTCTGCTGGATCTCTTTGACCTCTATTACTGACTGGGCTTGCGACTTAGGCTTCTTAAACTCATTATTTAGCGCTTCCTTTGTTTCTTTCAACATTGCATTTGGATGGGTTGAAAAATACTTAATATACCAGCTCAACGCTCGATCCTGCAATGTTGTGACTAGCTGTGCTTTATTTAGTTCATCATCTCTAATATTTTGTGACTTCCACACAACATTTACTACAAACCAAAATTGTTCAGGGTCTTCGGTCCCCATACCCTTAAATACATGCATCTTCATAGTGTTCGCCATAGTGAATAGTGGAGGTGGAGGTGGAGGCAGAGGTGTAGGCGTAGTGTGTGAGGTGGGGGTGATGGTGGAGGTGGAGTGGATGGATGTGGTATTCCCATGATAACTTGATTTACCATCTGCAGTGCACCTAGAGGTGTTTTTAAAATACTACTTTCTTCGTCACTATTAGACGCTCCCAACAGAGGATTGTACTCAACACCCGAATTTAGATCTATTTTGAATGTCTTTCCACTTCGCGTAGTACCCATCAATTCTCTTCTAAACAGTAATTCAATGGCATAACCATTTTCTCGCACAATAACATTTTAACCCAAATTTTCAGGGACTTCATATACTTACCTCTTGGTTTTTGAAAAACTGACGTTCTACTTCACTATAACTGACATATGTATCAATCTCGAACTCAGTAATGAATCCGCCCAAAATGCTATCGATCCATTAATCGACAACCCTCGCGATCTTGTTTTCTGATGCTTCTAGATGTTTCACCAACTGTAGAGTCCACACAATAGGGTTATCCAACTTCCACGTACCTTAGTTGTTCGCCAATTTACACAACCACTGGTGTAATTCACACAGAAAAGAGAAGAAGAAAAATTTTTGTTTGTCTGTGTATAGGTATCTATTCAACCACTCTTCCTTTGACAAACACAAATTCCTATTTTCTTGGGCTACAAATTCATGCAACTTTCGATCTATCCACTTCTCAATTTCCTTCTTAGTTGGGAACCATTTATTCGACATCACACATTCCTCAGACAGATCTTGATCCTGGAAACGGAACCATTTGTTGGCTTGAGGGGGTCTAGACCCAATTTTAGAGATTGTTGTGCCAAACAACAAAACCCTACACTGTCGGCCCTTTCAGCAACAACCCGCGTAGTGCAGGCTACTGTCTCACTCGAGGCAGTGTTGGGGGATGAGAAAACTAGGTTTTTGCATCCAGAGGTATGTATGATGGGTTTCTGTTATTTCTAGAGCTTTATCCCAACCTTCATGAACCCTAGCCCTTGAAATTTAGAAATTATGATAACCTACATATTACAATTTCTAACTCCACATTGATTGCTTTAAACATTCATATCATCAAATAAACTAACAGGTCTACTACTTTTGCGCGTCAATTAAGTGTTTCTTATGATAAATGCATAAAATAGAGTGAATACACAGCAAATGCAGAAGTAAACATAAAGGCATAGATACACAAATATTTCTCCCAAAATAGCCTTTATTATGTTCAATCCTTCTGTTACAGTCTCTTTCTTCCCTGCACACACAACTGCAGGGGCGTGTGCACTCAACTGCGGACTTACCAAGGTCTCTGCACACACAACTGCAGGAGCCTTCCCCTTTGCCTAAGTATAGAAAACAGATTCTTCTGCCTCAGATTACTTTCCCATACATAGATCTTCAATGATTGATTATCTCCTATGACTTGCTATGACTCCTTTTTATAGCATCTTTCTTTACAATATCATGGTTCGTGAACCATGGGCAGGTCACAAAACAACTTAACTTCTAACACATTAAGGGGATTTGACCTTCCTAAATCCCCTTTGACTTCTAACAACCTTTACGCTCTACTCCTCAAAATGCGGAGACTTTACAAAAATAACATAAAATATTACAAAATTGGCCCCAGGGGACCCTGTCCCAACAATATGATGCTCTCTTTGATTTTCAGATGTTCACATGCAACTAAGCTTCAACTAAAGCAAAAATCAAGATTTTGATTCAAAATACTCCTAACGCAAACAAGACATCAATCAAAGTAACACCAAATTCAAAAGCACTTAATGAAAATGTCTTTCACTTTCCCTTTCAAATACATAAGAAAATATACTCATTTTAGTTTGCAAACCAAACAATGCAATCTATGTTTGATAAATGAGAAAGATGGATTTCAAATGCAAGATGACCAAATACACATGAAAAACAACTTTTCACAAGACAAACTTAAACAAATGTAATTCAATGTTTTAAGTGATTTTACCAGCAGACTAATCATTCAGCAAACCAGAGACCCAAAGACACTCACAAGAGGCAAGTGACATCCAATCGACCTATAAACCCTAAAATCAATCCAATTTCAATCAAACACTTGAAACTTCAAAGAAGTAATAATTTTCTAATAAATGAGGTAGTCAATCAAAACATCAACAAAATACAGTCATGCAGAACAAAACAGGACCTCAGGGGTTCAGACACACTGGGGTTTGACAGAGAAACCCTAGAGTTTTTCCAATCGCAGGGATTAGCGTAGCTGTTAAGGCCAAACTAGCATTGAACAGGGGATCATCATGACTGTTTTAATAAAAAAATACACTGGTAACGTGACTGTCAGATCAGAAAGTGCATTGGATGAGGAAAAAGGAAAAAATTAAAAATAATTTCTCAAAAACTTCTAGACCGGACACTCTAAGATAGCAACCCATGATTGTGCAGACCTATATCAACCCAAACTAACTAAGAACATGATGATCAGTCAAACTGATCAAGAGATCAGTTGAGAAAGGAGGATGAAAAATCTATAACTTCCCCAATGGAGTCGCCATTTTTTTATGTGAAAGAAAATCCCCTATGCGGACAAAGGCTATCCCTCTAGCCTAATGAGTGGGTCTAGCAACAAACTAAACAAACTAACATACACTTTCCTAGCTTATGTTTAAAAAATGAAGAGAGAGAGTAGCCTACCTCATTCTGATACTAATTGCTCAATCCTTTGGAGATGACTTTGAATCCTTTGCTTCCAGGCTTGCTTCTTACTTGTTCTTCACATCTGAGTACCTGCAAGAAAGATCAAAGAGCTATGCAAGATACAAGAGCATATATGGCATACATCAAACATAAGCTACTTAACAAATCAAGGAGTATTAAGCTAAAAGTATAAAGATTTACACATTTATGGAAAGTGAACATCAGATGTATATATTAATGAGCTAAAAAGGGAAGCATACAACCTATGCCTTGATGTTGGAGACCTCATTTTGGTGGATGTCCAAGTCTAAGAAAAGACTCTTCAAGCACTCCTCCAAGTTAGAATGGGTAGCATGTAAGCATAATCTCATCATAGCGATACAACAATCAATGACCAACCATTTGGTGATGGAAGGGAGTGAATTTATAGGAAGGGAGAGGAAGTTAAGGATCCACAAAAGAGGGAGGAAGGTCCACATCTCAAGGGGAAAACCCATAATGATAAGATCAAGAGGCCCAAATGAGAGAGCTCGACAATATCAACAACAACCAATATCTAGCTTGATGTCCCTGAAGGTTCTAGTGAGCGAAGCTTCTCCTCTAGTTTGGGAAAACTTGCCAGAAAAGGTTCAGCGTGGGTTTTCCTATGAAAACGTGTGCTGGCAACATGAGTGTATAACTGAGCAACCTGCCATCAGCACAGGCAGGCAGTGGAGCAAAACACGTTGATGCCAAAAATTAGGTTCTTAGGCAACCTTCTCCAAAATGGATTCAGGGCAGTTTTCCTTTGATTCTTCAAGGATGGTTTGGTATATATATCATGATGGATATACTACACAATAGTCAATGTTTTGGCACTTTGGGATATGGTACAAGAAGCGAATAGGAGATATGACAAAAGACTGTGTAACACCTGATAGGGTAGATTTGTGACTTTATGAGGGTTTTGAAATCCTTCCACTTAGTCACTAGAGGATATCCCTCCAACCTCAAGGTCTCCATGTGGCTTTCCCTCCAAGTCAAGGAATGGTCCTCTAATTTTAGTAGAGAAAATAATATCTTTATTCTTCTTCAAAATAATGAATGATAAATGAAACTTCTAATTGTTGCAACCAATGATTTAAAATTAGATCATCAATCTCACCTTGATACAACTTGATGGTGATCTTTACGTCCATTTTGAATAGGGGATATGAATGGTTCACGTCAATTGAACTAGGTTGATCATTTTTATGTCTTTCTTAGATTCCCTCTTTGCTTATTCCTGATCTACTGATTTCCCCTTCAGTTTCACCTCTACATTAGAACTTACATCATCTCCTAATATCGTGACCTTTTTGGTCAAGGATGCCATGAGGAGGCTCACATTACAATTTATATCTATCGCTTATGCTTCCAACTGCACAAACCTTTCCTCCGTGAGATCTTTAGTGTTATTAACACATTCATCACCCATTGTTGGGGTTTTACGACTTTCAACGCAATAGATCTTGATCCCCTATAACTCCCACAATATACTCAAAAAAACCTACTTTAATATCAATATGATGCGTAAACTATCATGTATATTCTATTGGACCATTTGTCACAACAAATTTGATAAAATTATGCTTTAAATCCAAAATATAGACTATGAGGGTTAATTTCTCCTCATATTTTTGGATTCACTAATTATTGTGTTATGTTTATTGATGCAATAGATAATATATGCAAAAAAATAAGCAACAAAAAAATAAAACTCACAAACCACATATTAACATAAAATATGACTAGGAAAACCTTTTGGTAGAAAACCCTCATGGAAGGTGAGGCCTCTCTACTCTCTCTCTAAATGGAAATGGATGCAAGAATAAAGAAGTGAGGTCTATGGCCTGTGGGCTACTACAGTGCTCAAAATCTCCATTTTTTCTCTCATTCCCTGTCCACTCTCAACTACTCTGCACATCTATGGAACAAAATGCAGTCTAACAAAAAGGAACTCGCTTTCCTCATACTAGCCTAGTTATAACATATCTCGATCACCTACTAGTGGTTTGATTTGACTTCTTTAACTCTTAACTAAAGCTGCAATATTAAACCTTCTAAAGTCTTCTTCATCGTGGTCATGTGGCTAGTCCCTTTTCCATGAATAATGAGAGCTGATGTGGCATACTATTGAATTACGGTGGCTAAAATAGGAGGGTCAAATTCCGAGTGGTATAATTTTTGTATGCAGACTCTGATTGAGACAGTTGTTGCATTGTTGGAAAGGTATCTATGTATAATAGCACAAAAAAAGTGTGCACTTAATCCATAAAATTTTGCCCCCAAAAACATTATTTGATGCCTCAAACTACTTCCAAAAAGTTTCAAACCCCAATTTGTGACACAAAGTCCTGCTTGGAAAAATAATCCTTTAAATTAATTACTCCATTTTTCCATTCTTAAAAAATAAAAATGAATGGCAAATGATCCAATCTAAATCTTGTATTTCGTATTCTAATATTGAAACTATAAAAGTGTTATTTAGAGTCATATACATCATTTCAATTCCTTACCCCATTCAATTTAAATACTAAAGTAGATAACAATATTTATACTTTATAATAATACATTTAAGATATCGTTTTGATGATAGATCACTATTCAAATGTGAGAATTTAATTATTCCTTTCAATTATGTAATAACCCTTGTTACACCTCCATCGTAGATATTTATCACACATAACTAAGAGAGTATATTTATCTTCACTGCATAAAACACTGAAGTTGTATATATATTTAAGAGTAGCTTTACCTTTACTACACAATACAATGGTGTGAATAATGATTATTGGTTGCATCATCTGTTGCCATCTTTTGTTGTGATGTGATCAATTACCCTCAAGGATTTGTGCCATCTTTCATTGTGATGTGATCAATTTCCCTTAGCTTTTCCTCAATCCATAAACCTTTGGGAAAATTATAAAGATGGGATGTCTTTTATGAAACATTAAAAGTGATGACTTGAAACTTGAAATTCCTATAGCTAATGACATTCATAATTGCATAACATAATAATACTATGGTGATAATATAGGTAATCATACAAACTTATGATCAAACTATTTCCAAATTCTTGTCAAAATCTTAATGTCTTTGGTGGGAATAAGTATCCAGTGATTCAGCCTTCTTGGACCCCTAATGGCTTGTTGGTCATTAGTGTACTATGATTCATGGTACATTTCAGGTCAATAAAATTAAAGCTAGTCGTTGTACTATGATCCATGATACACTGTGGATCAATAAATTAAAGTGAATCATTATTATTGTTTGAATTTTTCAATAGGTTTTGGGTCATGTGACTCCCATACCGACCATATATATGTTAACTCTTGTGTAATGCCATCTTTATTCGTACATCAATCATTTCTCCCTTTTAATTTGGAATTTTTGAATTTTATGTCGTGATTGACCATTGACTTCTACAACCTACATAATAATATATTGTTGTTGGAATGTTTAAAAATATCTAGTTAGACTTGCAATTTGAACCTATAGCATTGTTATACTACGGACAATGTGACCAATGGGCCCTGTAAAAAGTAATAAAAAAAAAGTAATAACAAGTACGAGTTTCAAATTATAAAATGACAAAAAATCACAGCTGAAAAGCATAGTTATAATCCTTATTGCTTATAAATTATTGTTGTTGAGTACTATTAGAACGCTATGGTTTCACTTAGGTAAGCAATGACATTTATTTCTGTGAATACCTTGTAATATATTAGCATAGAGTGCATCTTACATAAAATCATATAAAAACATTGTAGTGTATATAAAATAGTGATACAAGAGTAGTTATGATAGTAATGTTCCTTTATTTGTTTATGTGTCGCCATGATTTTATTTATATAATCTATTTAATAGAGCAAATGAAAAGTATATATATATATATATATATATTTTTTTTTAATTCATGAGAAATAAAGTTATAACAAGTTATTTAAGTTACTTATTTTATAATTATAAATCAGGGAATAACACAAATATTACAATTTTAAATATTAATAAGATTTATTTCAAGTTAAATAAATTAGTTGGTGAAAAATGTTATTTTTTGAATTTAGTATTAGGAGTTTTAAAAGATAATGGACTTCAAAATAAATATTATTAGTAAAATTATAAATTATATAAATTAATGATTGTAGATAAGAATTAATTAATAATAATTATCAAAATACTTATTTATTATACATTTAAATTTTGTTAAAATTAAAAAAAAAAAAAATCATAAGAATTAACTAAATTATAAATTTATTTAAAATAATTTTTTGATGGGGAGAGTAACATGGCTAGTAATGAACCCAATGGGGGTAATAACTCTCCCCACATGTAGCAGCTATGAAGGACAAGGGGGTAGATGGCAATCACAGCCTCGTGAGGAAGGTGGATGTGTCATATCGGGTCAGAGGTCAGTAGAGGAGTTACTCGGAAGCATATGTGTTATGGCAGTGGAGTGGTGGTTGAATTAGCAATAGTGTGCCAAGCAGGGTTGATGCTAGAACAAGTTAAGCTTTGGCTTCAACCCTACAATGCTATAAGCATTAGGCTGGAAGGATGGAGAGAATGAAGAACCGAGAGTAAGTTACACCATTTAGGACCCTGGACCAGTGGAGGAGCTAGAGGTCACTACAGAGGTGACATTGGGTCGATGTTTCTGCTCGTGGTAGAAAGGAGAATCCCATATCTGCAATTATGATAAATATGTTTCCCTTTCAGTGTTTACCTGATAATTTGTTTCATAATTTGGAATTTGGAGAGGATTTCTGAAAATGGGTGGGGTTGGAGGAGAAAACCCACGCCAGTGAAGGCCAGTTTGGTGGCATTGTACCCCATTCCTCTGGAGTCTCGATCATTACCCATTGGAGAAATGAGAGCTCGTGGGGTTTCTAATTTCATATTTAGTGAATTATTGGCTAAAAGCTCAAAGCGGGTAGTGGAAATTTCCATTTACGGTTGTTTTTTTGGGTGAAACAGTGTTGCTCTCTCTGTCTAAGGACTCAAGCTTGAGAGTCTTGTAGGATGGCAGGAGGAATATGAGTGACGTTCACTAAGTGTTATTGTTGTAGGGTGGATAGTGAGGAAGCATTAGTTGAGTAGTGCGAGCAGAGGACTGGTTACTTGGTTTGGTGAGCAAAGAAACAAGGGTGTCAGAAAGGGTCTCAAAACCCTTATCTTGGACAATGGAAGTGGAGATTTGAAAGGGTTGTCTTTCATAGCATTGGAGGCTCTAGTTTTAGGCGCAACCTTTTGTGATTAGGGAGGTTTGAAGACTGCGCTTGCAAAAAAACTTGTGGCATTTTCCAGGTTGGTTAGCAGTTTTCATACCCATACATTAACAGAGGGGATGCCCAAGAAGGGGTGTGGAACCCCTAGGCCAAGGGGTAGGGTGTGGAAAACAGGTTGACCTCGACAAAGCAGTGGAGCAGCAGCACAAACGATCTCCTAGAAGAGTGGAACTAGCTCCACCATTTAATTCTTTTGAAGCCCAGATTCACTAAGTGACAGTGACAGTAGAACAACTAGCTAGAGTCTGCCATGATGACAAGAATGAGATAATTTCTTTCATGAATGATCTCCAACATAACCAATGGAAAATGTTGGACCAAATGGACTCCCTCAAATGTGGACATAAGTGCCTTCAGGAGCAGTTGGATCACATAGAAAGGAGAGTAGAACACGCAAAGGCCCATGTGCACAAGGCTTTCCACCAACAACATGAAAACAGTCCAGTGGAGCAAGCTCCACGTAACAATGTAGGTTAATTGCGATAGTGGGTTGTATTCAAATATTGAGTCTTTTTTGGGCAAGTTGGGTAATCAGGATGCATAATAAAAGTTTTTTGGCTTTTTTGGTCGAATGTATTTTCTCTCTACCACTTGGAAAACAAGTTTTGTGGGAATGTAGCTAGTGGAATTTTTTTGTAAAACCTCGAGCAATGTGACTTTAATTAATAAACATTTTCGATTTACAAAAAAAACTTATTTAAAATAATAATGATTATTATCAATGATAAAAATAATTAATATATAAGCTAAACATATATTGTACAAAGGCCCTCTCCAACCAAGTATGATAAATATATTGTAATATAATGTATTGTTTAACATTTTGACTTAGTCAAATTATTTATAAAAAGAAATTGTTAATTATTATTATAATTATTAATAAAATATTTTGACCCAGTTAAATTACATAAAAATAAAATAATAAACAAGAAATATAAAATAAAATTAATAATTAAACTAGCCTAGATTCATCTTAATTTGAGATCTACAAAGTATTGAGAGGGATCAAATCCCTTGAGGTGCAAACATCTTTTAGAGTGAAAAAATATTTGATCCCTCTAGAGTTAATTTTTATGGTTTTTCAATTGCACAATGTTATCCAACCTAGTATGATAGAGATGTTGTAATTTAATGTCTTGTAAACATTTTGACACGGTCAAAATAAAATAAAATAAAAACAAAAATAACCCTATGTTAAAATAAAAATAACTTCAAATTAAAATAATTAAAATAAAAATTCCACGTTATTATTATTAGTTTTATTAAATTTTGTTGGGTAGTTAAGGTAATCTGACTTGGTCAAGTTACCGATGGTTTTTGAGCTCTAGGTTTATGCGAACCCATGGTATTCATGTGGAATATAGCCAGCCTAGATCCATTTTAACTCTCGATCAAATATTTTGAGATACAAATCTTTTTTAGAATAAAAAGAGCTTGGATCTCTCACAGTGCTTGGTAGATCCAGGAATTAAGATGGATTTAGGCAGATTTAAAAAAACATGTAACAAAATTCTTAACCCCATTTTATCATGGAGATTCTTAATTTATAATTATTCTTTGTTACAATATGGGTCAATACCATGTATTATTAATACCACATGCCCAAAAAACCACAACATATTTCATATGACACTTGTTCATATCATATTTTTTTCAATTAATGAACTTTATTAAAGGGCAAAAAATGACATAACTACTTTGGAAATAAATATGAGCCTTTGATTTTTGTATTCTACTAAATATATTCTAGAATAATTTATAGAAATTAAATCCCTACCATACACTTTTTTTTTCAGAGAGAAAAAATCATAATATTCTTATATTGAGCCAATATAAAAAGGAACATATGATTCAGCATATAGGCTGGAATCATCGTCATAATACATATGGCGTCGGGTAATACTCAGCAGCTATGAAAATAGCAAAATCAAAATCATATAATGATGTCAATCTATATGAGGAGCATATAAAACTACAGTTATAAGTTCTATAATATTTGAGGAGATAACATATAGTGAAGATTGTTCAAAAACCAGAAAAACAAAAATCCTGTATATGATAAGAATGAGCATCCACAGAAATCTTCAATGATCCATCACCGTTGTCATAAGACATTCCTTCCTTGGATAATCTGTCTGCCTTGGTATTATGAGAGCGTGGAATGTGAGTGATGGAAGGCTGATTAAGAATATTCCAGAAATGTGAAGACTGAGCCAACCATCCCAAAAGATGAGGATATCCAATATAGCATGTACCTTTGATATGTTCAACCACAATTTTAGAATCCCCATATATGGAAAAGTCCTGAATCCCCAAAAAAGAACAAAAAGCAAGCAACCCAGCTAAAGCTCTCACTTCAGCCAAGTTGTTTGAACCGCTGCCACCATTCCAAGATAAATGGAATTCCATGTTGTCTTCTATAATAATGTGAATGCCACAGCCGCATTGACCAGACTTTTCTACCCCATCAAAAAAGGCCGCCGGATATATGAAGGAAGGAGCATGTCCAACATGCTTGTTGAGAGAAACCGATCCCTGTCCTCTGTTAGGCAACAGATCATGAGTTGATAAAATTTGAATCATGGAAGAGCTTAATGGGGCTTTTGACCCTTGGAAAATTTTTGAATTTCTCCACCTCCAGATGAACCATATGGCAATGATGAACAATGTCCTCCATGATTCGTCTTGTGTGCCCCACCAAAGGTAAGCATCCTGTACCGAATCAAAAACATTGTGAGTAAAACCAAAAAGAATAGACAAATCATACCATATCTGTCTTGTAGCATGGCATTGGAAAAACATATGTTGATTGGATTCTTCTGCAGCCTCGCACATATAGCAACGACTTGGGCCCTGCCAGCATCTACGTCTCAAATTGTCCCATGTCAAGTTCCGGTTGTTGAAGACAAGCCATGAAAATAAAATCATTTTGAGCGGGCATCTTAGAGTCCAGTATTTCATTGGAAATATGGGCAAGGTAGGCGGGTGACAGTTATATGACAAATCATTGTAGATGTCACAAACGCGAGCCGGCATTTTCTCTTTTGGAATGACCCAAACCAGAGAGTCGTGGCTGCTTGTTCGAAAAATACCCAAACTGCGAAGGGAGCAAGATATTGCATTCCATTCAGCACGCAGAGGGACCGGGATATGAAGATCCTGTGCCGTTTTCCAAATCGGAATCGGGCCTTGCCAAGAGTGAATTAACTTGTCCCAAGTAAAAAAACCTGACATGTGTAAAAAGGATAGCAGACCATCAGGGATTGTGAAATTGTCTTGCATTCCATAAATGGAGTCTAAACCAATGAAGACGCGTGCTCCCGTGCTTAATCTCCAAGTAAGGCGCCTGAATAAATAATGTTGAATCCATTTGAAACCAAGCCAAACAGCAGATCCATGACAGACACCAAAACCTCCTCGCCGATACCAATAAATGAGATCCTTGTCCTGTAGGTAGATGCGCCTGATAACCTTGCTCCAAAGTCCCTCTCCGAAGAGTGCTCTCGTCAAGGATTTGCACAATAAAGCCTGTCCAAATAAACTTATGTCAAGCAAACCCCAACCGCCCCTGTTCTTTGGCACAGTAATCCTATCCAGCTTTGTCAGGTGTATTTTAGGTGAATTGAACCTGCCACTCCAGATAAATTTAGCTAAAATACGATTGATCTTTTTGATAATACCAACTGGAAGAGCAAATAAATGAGCCCAGTAAACCGCCATCTGGGACAATACGGCTTGGGTCAAGATATATCTCCCTGCCAGAGAGAGAGCGCGGTTTTCCCATATAGAGATCTTTCGGGAGAATCTGTCCAATAGCCATGACCAATCCATGTTTGTATAACCATTTGCCTTCATATGAAACCCCAAATATTTCATTCCATCCTCCAATGGTTTTAGAGTAATACCAAGCAGGTCTGCAATCCATATAGCCATCTTCATGTTGGTTCCAGTATGGTGTATAGATGATTTTGCTTTATTAATAAATAACCCCGTAGCCCCCTGAAATCTGATGAGGATATCGTTCAAGCATAACCAAGACATTCAGCACATCATGGCAAAAATTAGTACATCATCAACAAAAAGATTGTGAGAAATATGGATCCCCCTGCAAATTTGGATCGGTTTGCATCTCTTTTCTGCCACAACCTTATTGATTCGAAGGCTGAGGGTATTCATAGAAAGGATGAATAATAGGGGGGATAATGGGCAGCCCTGGCGGAGGCCCCTTTCAGCAGGGAAAAAAGATGTTGGAATCCCATTTATCAAAACAGAATAATGAACATTCTCAACACAAGACATAATCCAATCAATGGCCTGTGGATTCAAACCTATTTTTGCTAATAAACAACGCAAGAAGCCCCATTCTAAGCAATCATAGGCCTTTTGAAGATCTACATTAAGAATAGCCGCATCCAATGATTTTGTTTTCATCGAAAACATGACCTCTTGAGTAATGGCGACAACGTCAAGAATGTTGCGGCCACGGAGAAAGGCATGTTGGTCTAGAGAGATAAAGGATGCCAGGGTAGGCTTAAGTCTTTCCGCAATAATCTTTGATATGATCTTGAAAGATATATTGCAAAGAGAGATTTGCTGAAAATCATGAAAGGATTCAGCATCACATTTTTTCGGAATAAGCACAATTAGTGTAGAAGAAGTCTTTTGATGAATCCGTCCAGATATCCGGGCTTCCTCCACCATCCGAATGAGGTCATGTTTCAGGTGCTCATAAAAGTGAATATAGAACTCAATGGTCCAACCGTCTAGACCAGGACTCTTGTCCTTACTAAATGCTTTTAACGTGGATAATAGTTCATCTTTTGTAATGGGCCGAAGAAGATCAATGTTTCCATCCACATCGAACACATGAGGGGCCAGCTCAATACCCCAGAGAACGTCCTGGAAATTTCCCCCAATTTTCCTCCTGTATTGAGTACTGAAATACCTCACTGCTTCAGTTGATATATCCTGTTGAGTTACATAAAAACCACCACTGCCATCGGATATTCTCCATATAGAGTTCTTTGCCCTCCTGGCGTTTGCAACCTGATGAAAAAATTTTGTATTACGGTCGCCTGACTTTAACCATAAAGCCCGACTTTTTAGACACCATGTCGCCTCCTCCTGTTGAAGAAATAACTGTCTCCTGTGTTCGATATCCAAAATACGACACCTAATGTGATTAGGAAGGAAGTCAAATCTGGTAGAGTCGATAAGAAGGTCCATCTCCAATTGTAGGTCATTCAACAACAGACGGTCCTTCTTTTTTTTATTTAACTGCCACCTCTTTGTAATCTGTCTCAAATAAACCATTTTATCCCTTAATGAAGGACGGTAGTCAGTAGCGTCGCTTTCCAGGAACTTCTTAAGAGAATTTATAATGAGAGAAGTGAAATCAGGGGACTCCAGCCAAGTGCGGTTGAATTTGAAAGGATATCCCATACGAAAGCCTGATTCCCGCCACTTGAGAACAATGGGTCGATGATCTGATATGAAAGCCGATTCAATGAACGATAGAGGCATACCCAGTTTATCAATGAGACTTGAATGAACCAGAAAACCATCAATCCACTTTTCTATATAAGCCGCACCCGACCTACCATTATCCCAAGTAGGTAACATGATTGATGGGGGGATATCGATCAGGTCTCTGTTTAAAAAATCCAACCTGAGGGAGTCGGCCAACGGATCCCTTTTGCGAAAATTTCCCCAACATTCATTATCACCAAATGTAAAATTCATGTCGCCCGCAATGATCAAATTGCCAATGCTGAAAAATTCCGAAGAGAAAAGCTGATCCCAGAAAGGGCGTCTATTTTTATAGGGCACATACGTATTTAGGATGTTGAAAGGAAAATCATGACCTCTAATGGATGCCGAAATAAGAATACCTGCAAAGCATCTGAATGCAACGACGCTGACCCAATACGGATCCCATAATACAACCAAGCCCCCGGATAGGCCATTTGCATCTGTGGCAGCCATAAACCATGAGGGGAACATTTTGCGGAAGAAAGAGATAGTATCCAGACAGGAATGCATGGTTTCCTGGATCAGAATAATCTTGGGACGGTTCGACAAAAAGAGCTCCTTGAGCGACGCAAATTTTGGGGAGGCGCCCAATCCCCGGATGTTCAATGAGATCATGAATGACATATTGAAGATTCCCCAGCCAGACATGCTCTAAGAGGCTGAATATCAGATGAGTCAACAATAGGAACATCCACAAGGGCCAGATTCCTCACACCGGACAGCAAAGCGATGGATCTACCTCTGAAATGTCTGCTTCCCCCGGAATGCTTCTTCCGGACAGTAATATTTCTGGCAGAGCAAGGACTAATAAAAGGAGAAGACGAACCAGGAGATTTGTGAATAGTCAGAGGTTCCATATCCAGGGATTTATCACCAAGAATATGATCAATATCAGAATCAAATAAATTGACAGGAGATGAGTTCGAGGTAAAAAGCGGAGCGGCATAGATCAGCGGGTCCTTACCCTTTATGGAGCAAGGGCCCCGAGACGGCGAAGATGAAGATATATGAATCGGAATGGTGCTAATAGTAACCTCAGCAACAGGGATGGGGATCGAAGATGGAACCGCGTTGCATTCCTCAGGTTCAGGAGGGACCTAGCAAGTGAAAACGAATGAAGGGTCAATAGAATTGCCCAGATCGGCAGCACAATGAGCCATAGGAGAAGGTACATCATGATGGGGGGGCATCGTTAGCGGGGGAGCTGGGATCCCATGAGAAAAGGAGGTGGATAAACTAGCTGATGATGGTGAGAGCAAATCATCGTGAGGAAGATGAGGAGCGTTGCGGGGTCGATGTGAAAGGGAGCTGGAAGGGCGTTTTTTAAGACGACAGGAATGATCAATAAGATGACCAGTCCTGTGGCAGAAAGCACAACGAAACGGAATCCCCCAAAAATCAAGACGCTGTCTAAAACGAGTGCGGCCCCATCCGATATCAATATGTTCAGGATAGCCTCCTTTGTAGGCCTTTTCCACAAGTATCCAGGCAATCCTCTTATATTTTTCGCCACGGCACCATGGATCCACATATATAAATCTACCAATGGAGTTCCCAATCACGGATAGAGCCTCTGCAGTCCAAAGTTCCAATGGGAGATTTGGAAGTTTTACCCAAATCAAGCAGTTTGTAGGGGTATTCTTTAGTGGATCAAAACCGAGGTACCATCGATACAGAGCAAGAAAACTTCTGCCACATACCCAAGGACTTTGGAAGACAAGCTCCAAATCAGCCGCTTTGAGAAAATGGAAATAGTACCAGTCTTTCATAAGACGGGAAATAACAGGAGTGTAGCCCACCAATTGTTTCCACCTCTTGTCGAGCCAGGCTCTCATACCCACATCGTCCATAACAGGGAAATGCCACTTACCAATCAATGCAAGCTATTGCAGGCTATCAATACGCTCCGAGAGGATCGAACAATCAAGAGAAATAGCCGTAGGGGGGGCAGTCGTTTTAACAGGAATCCTGGATTTGTGGTGATGATCAGCCTTACGGAGAGAATGACACACCCCTTCGCCAGCAGATGGCCTGATTAACATATCGTCCAGGGTGGCATGCCAACCATCGGACGTCTTGAACATCGCATGGGATTTTTCCGCCAACAACGTAGCCTGTATCATAGCCTCCGTGGCAGAATCCGATCCCCCCTCCATCTAATGAGACAAGACCCGAGGACCAGAATATCTACAACCAATAAAAGAAGGGATATGAAAGTACCGAGGCTGATGGGCACCCTGCCCGAAACAGGAAAATAACACCTGGAGAATAGACTAAAAAAGGATAGACATGATCCAGGAAGTCCCAAATAAATCAGAAGTATCAATCCTTGAAGACTCTAGATAACGGATGACGTCATGACAGCTAAAGAGCTGCCATCCAGTAGGGAACCGTATAAGGAAAGAGGGAATGATGACAAGAGAGAGCTGTAAAAAATAAAGCAATGGAGAAGAAAGAGTTCAATGAGACAGGACATAATGATAAGATATGTCAGAAGGAGGATGTGGATAGGTATAGATGTTAAGAGATGAAATTGAAAAAAACCACGGAAAACCTGAAAATCGGAGACCTGAAACCACCCACTTCCAGGGCCGAAGGCTGGAGCAAGGAGGGGAAAACTTGAGTGACCTATCCAGATGGGGATTCCTTGCAGTCAATGCAGCAACAATACAACACAAAGATACACCACCAGCGACCAAACCTAATCCGGATATCGGAGCACGATTTGTAGATGATGAAAGAACTCTTCAATTTCAGAAAGAGAGCTTTGAGGACCATGCTAGAACAGGCATATCAAAAGAAGACGGATGTCATCCAAACCTAGAGAAAAAGCACTACATAGATAATTGCAGCACTTCCCTCGCATCTAGATCAGAGACCATACCACCATAATGCATAATGATGCTACGACCTGAAAGACCTCCATATGATGGACTTGATATAACAGAAATATAAAATTCTCCCTCACAAAACGCTTGTACAGGAACATTGGGATGCATAAAACCAGAAACGGGATCTCAATCCATTCCAGTAGCCAGCCGCTTGTGAAGAAACAAGAAGCTACCCTAGCCCAGGATGCGTCTCCCTACCATATATGCTAGGAGGAGAGCCATAAAGGCTATAATCAAAAAGTTCAGAATTCTAAAGACCACAATAATAAAGATAAACCATTCAGAGATAAGTACCCGTGGAAGATGACCCTGAGAAATCATGGAAGACCATAGTCCGGATAAAACTAAAACTTGAAGAGCATTTGATTAATAATCTTGAAGCTAGATAGATAAATAAAAACCGACTTTATGAATATTAAAACAGATCCATTAACATCCCAGATTGCAAATCTTCTTATAACAGAACCATAAAAACTAGATAACTAAGTGAAAAAAATCGAGACCTCACCTGATACCGGAGAGAGTGCCATCCCGCCGAAGGAAAGCCAGCCATCAACAGAGAGAAAAACATAGCCCAGAGAAAAAACGTGTAAAACTCATAAAGCACTAGCGAGATAGATAGCAGAGATAGTTGGTACCCTACGCCCGGGCGCAGGGGACGGTGCAAAAGAAACTGTAACCAGATGGGAAGACCAGAATATAACGAGGATAGCCTTGTGGCTTATGAGCTAGAGACGTGGCGACAAAACAAAAGCATGCATTGCATGAAGACTAGCAGAAAGGCACGTCGCGATACCACCGAATGCGACAAAGGGATGGTAAGGAAAGCTTAACCGAGGCTGCGAGACCATCTAGGGAAATCCATGGCTGTCTGTGATTGGTGGCATAGGGAAAAGAACTCACCTGGTTGGCTGCAATGGCGGCTCCTTCGCTTCGCGTTCCGGCTCTCTCCCCTCCCAAATCCCTACCATACACTTAATAATTATTGATGAAATAAAAATTGATTTACTATTAAAAAATTCATTATTGTAAAAATATTAACAGCATGGAAAATTTTAGAGGCTAATATTCCCAGGTGGGCTAATTTTCCATGGTTTTTCCAAAAAAATATTCGCCAATTTCCATTTTTTCTAAAGATGATTCGCTAAAATTTTATAGTGTAACATTCTTTTACCTAAAAATTGCCAAAATTGTATAAAGACTATATATAAAACTATTAGAAAATTGCATGTTTTTACAAAGATATTAACAAACATTTTATAATTTGCAATTTGGGGACTAGTAAGATTCGCCAAAATTTCTAAAGACAATTTTTCATCCTTAAAATTTTCCCTCACTAACAACTTTGTTTATTAAAAAAAAAGTGATAAATGAGATCTAAAATATCATTATAACAAAATAAAATTTCATTTCCATAATATTTACACTACAACAATGTAATAATAGTTTAAAATCAAGTAAATTCAATAATCATCTTTTATTTATTTTATTTTTTTTTTCTAATTATTTAATTTTAAAATAACATAATTATATATAAAAAATTGAAATTTTTAATTATTTAATTTTAAAAATAATATAATTATATATAATAATAAAAAAATTTAAATTAGTGTGTTTATGATTTGTGTGACTAGGTTATAATTAAAAAACTATAACACATGCTATAAACATTTCTTAAATATATTTTCCAACTTCTTAAATATATTTTCTAACTTGAACCAGACTAACCCTTAGAATGATTAGATTTTAATTCTTTCCTTTCTACTATTTTGGAGTTTCAAACTTAGTTCAACATGCAAAATAAAACCCATTAATCCCAATCATATCAGTAAAATTTGAAAACAAATAAAATAATTAACTTTCTTTATTTAAAATTGATAAAGTAATCTTGATTTAAATAGTTGGTAACATGATAATCTTTATGCAATATTTTTATGGGATATCGATAACTATAGAATCTATATTACTAGAGATAACATTACATCGCTATCGCTATAATTCCTTAATATAATAACCCACAAACCGTATCAAAATATAGATTAACGAAGATTTGAAGTAAGATTGATAACATTGATATCGTTAATTTCAAACACCTCTGCCTCTGATGAATAAAAGTTAAATATGTATAAAATCCAAACTGATTATAATATATATTAATTTTACCCATTTTTATAAAAAGTAATTAGTAAAATAATAATAAAATAAAAAAGTTTACAAAAGTATATAAAATAAATTTATTAATTAAAAATATTAAAACTAACTATTTTCTATGGTGAAACATTTTTATTAATCATTATATATACAATTTAATTAAGAGAAAATATTTTAGAAAATTCATGAAAAAATAAATTTTATTAATAAAGAATGTAAAAATTAAGTATTTTTTTGGTGAAGTTTATGGGGTATAGAATAAATGGTAATGGGGTGTATTGTTAAGTCATTCTATGATGTGAAGATTACCAGTTCGAAATTTCATGGCAAAAAATCTAGTCATGTTAAGAGCTAGTGTGGCTCAGTCTGGGTGCAATCCCTAGGTGATTTTGATGGCTTAAATGCCCTTGGGTTGCGGTTTCTCAAACCACAACTCAAACCTGATGTAATCGCTGATGAACTCAAACCAATTGACAAAAAAAATGTATCTTCTCTATGAAATGTCTTCATGAATCATTATGTCCTTTATATTTTCATTTTGAAATGTCAATCCATATAATTTCGCTCCTCAAAATTTTATCAAATATTTCCATCAAGTCTAATACTTTAATTTTCTAATGACACTTTCTATCATATTTGACTTCTATATTTTTAAGATAAATTAATTTGTTTAAATTTATGTCAAAGTTGGTTTCCACTCCATCCATTTTGATGATGGCATGGGTATCTACTCTTTTTTTGTAAATTTGAAATTTAGTAATTTTCTATTAATAACAAGAGTAATTACATAGAGTACATATAGTTAACAACAGGCCATAGGCACTGAAATGAGAGAT
Organism: Pinus taeda; assembly: GCA_000404065.3. NCBI lineage: Eukaryota > Viridiplantae > Streptophyta > Pinopsida > Pinales > Pinaceae > Pinus > Pinus taeda. The sequence goes on along the minus strand of APFE030911770.1, from coordinate 84,465 downwards.
CTTGCCCCCAACCAATTATGACACATTAGACACCTTTTTATCAAACACCAAAGGAATTAAAGAGTTTTTATTTTTTCCCTTTTCTCCAATGGATATCTACCAATCCTACAGATTTATCAGATACAACAGAGGATAATTGCATATCCTCATTTTTTAGAGAAAGATCCATCTCTACTCCCTCCTTTGCATATCCTCATTTTTTAGAGAAAGATCCATCTCTACTCCCTCCTCAAAGTGCGAGACATCCCTATCACTATTTGAATGATCAGACTCGTGTAGTTGTTTCTGCCCACTGGTTGTAGCCATGATTAACACTGATAAATTTTCACTTTCCATTGCCAGAAGATTCCTTTTCACTGAAGGTGGAGGCATATCGACTATGGGATGCATAGGATCTTGTGAGGCTGAAGAATAAGGAAACATTTATTCCTTCTGAGGGTTGACCTTCTTAATACTTGTCACGTTCGTGGCATTTGGAGTTACCTTTTGATCATGCCATCCACGGTTGGGTTTTCGCGGCTTTGGGGACCCTGATACCCCTTTAGAGGCAAGGCATGCACTCTGAAGATGCCTGGGCTACTGACACAATATGCATCTAAAAGTTGTGTTTTCATGGTCTAGACGCTGATGATGTTCCTTGTCATTCCATTTTAGGATGATTTTATCTGAGAGACTTGCACTTAAATCTAGTTCAACACAAATGAAGACAAATGAGATCAATCCATTAGCTAATCACTCACTATCTATTTTGACAAAGCGTCCAAGAGTGTTTCCAATAACTTCAAGGAAATATGGATGAAGCCATTAGAGGGGTAAGTTTGGGAGTCTTACCCAAACCAAAGTGACCAGAGTCTTCATGGAGAGGGGGTTGAACTCTGGAAACCATCGCTAAATTGAGAGTTCTGCACAACCCCAAAACCTAGGACTCTCATAAAAAATCCTCTGTCAATCTTCAAGATCCTTAAAGACGACAACGCAATAACCTTTAAAGAAAAATAACAAATCGATGTTCCACGTCCAGTTCTAAAAGACCCAATCCCTAAGGGTTGAGGGTGAAGGCCATAATCCATTAAAACGACAGATGACCGCATGCTGACCATAAAAATGAATCTGTATCTAGGTGAAGAGCGAATTCATCTTGAACACTGGAGCTTGTGATGAATGTTCAACCACACACGTCTAGCCAACTAGAACCTTCGAAAGTTGAGAGCTAGAACCTAAATTGAGAACTTCTTTAAATGAGAAAGATTTTAAGACGAAAAATGTTCCATTTCATTTGGCACCTCCATACAGTCTAACAATAAAAATAATAGAGACATCCTTCTTGCTGTCATAATCCCTGGAAACGTTTTCCAAATTTAATTGCCTCTACCTAATTTTTTTCTTATATCTCATACTCTTATCCATTTATAAATTCTATCTCCCACTGTATCATCCATTATCCACGTCATCATCATATTATTTTCCTCTCTTCGTATAATATTAATGCTTTATTCAACACAAACGTTTTCTTATAATTCACTTTACGTATTACCCTTTACCGTTGCAGCATTTGGTAATTCCATTTGAAGTTATATCATATCAATAAAAGCTCTAATAAAGTTTTACCATAAAAATTATTAAAGTTTTACCATAAAAATTATTTATAATCATATATTTAGAGGATTTGCATTTATCGACATAAATAAAGGTTTGATATATAAAAAGCAGTGTGTAAAGATGTGTCATTGTGTTTAAAGATGTGTCCTTGTGTTTAAAGGTTTGTGATATTTTTGGGGCCCTTCTCCTTTTCTCCATTATGAAGAAATTTATACTTTTAAGAATTTCCAGTTTATTATAATTTAAACCATATATATATTTTTAATTTGAAAGGAAAATTATTTTTGGGTTTAAAGTTTTTAAATAATTATTATTTTGATAAATTTAAAAGAAGTATATATTGATTTTTTTGGAAAGTTGAGATTTAACGTAAGAATTTGTAAAATATTTAAAAAATAAATAAATATGTTTTTTTATTTTATTTTTTTTAATGTTTAAAGGATAGATAAATTATTCATAACATAATGTTTTCTGAATGGTACTCTGTTATGTTTTATTATATAGTTTATAAGGTTTCATTTTTATTTTAATAATATTGATTTTAATTTTTAGGTTAAATAAAATATAGAGATTTTTAGCATGTAGATTTTTAGAGTTCATATTTGATGGTGATGGATTTCTTGAAACTGTGTTTTTATTGAGATGTTTGACATTTTGGGTGGATACTTCACCGATCTTCAGGAACATATTTATGGAAAGTTGTGTTCTCATTAAGATGTCCCAAGTTTCGAGTGGACACTTCAACTATCTTCAAAGACATATATCTTAATCTGATGATGTGAAGAATGCTAGACCATGAATAAATAAACATAGAATATGTTCATTAGAGATAGAATATGGTTGTTACGGGTACTGAAAAGCATGTGAATGTTGATGATATAATAATTATTAATTTATTTTATTATTTATTATTGAAGATTTGAGGAATATAATAATAAATAAATAAATGTATTTTTTTTTTAAACAATGCGAAAAGTCATCATAACTTAGTTGTCAAACCATTAGTGGGGACAACCATCATTGGCTGCTATCTGTGACTGTAGGTTGACTTGTCATTATTATTCAAGGAAAACCACACCACCTGGAATTACCCACAAGCGGTTTGTAAGAGGGTAGGATTTCACTCCTTTAAAATGCCTCTAGGCCTTGTGTTGTTAACCTTTTCCTTACCTCTAGGGAAGACGCGCTCTTAACCAAGCATAAGTAATTTTATTTTATTAATTTAAAGAACTAAAAATGAAATTAAAAAAATAAGAAAAATAAAATTATTTTTAATTTGATCAAATTGATATTATTGTTAAGAGAATTTTAATTTAATTAGAATTGAAAAATATTTTTTTTTTTTAATTTAGTATTAAATAATATTTTTTTGTAAGCTTGGTAGGACTCTTCTATTTCACTTCAAAAAGCAGACAAGAATACATATTCATCCAACTTTTGTTAGATGACCTCAACCCGCCCATTGGGAAACTAGACTTGTTGGCCATCTACCTACATGAGAAGACATCCAAAACTCAAATGTTTACAGAATGTCTAGAAGTGCAATATAGGTTTGAATATCCTGAAAAGCATGTGAATGTTGATGATATACTAATTATTAATTTATTATTGAAGATTTGAGGAATGTAATAGAAAACAAAATATTTATTTTTTACTTTTAAACAATGGGAAAATTTACCATAACTTAGTTATCAAACTAGTAGTGGGGAAAACCATCATTGACTGCTATTTGTGAATGCAGGTTGACTTGTCATTGTTATTCAAGAAAAAACATGCCACCTAGAATTACCCATTTGTGGTTTGTAAGAGGGTAGGATTTCACTCCTTTAAAATGGCTCTAGGTCTTGTGTTGTTAACATTTTACTTACCTCTGAGGAAGACAAGCTCTTAGCCAAGCATAAGTAATTTTATTTCATTAATTTAAAGAACTAAAAATGAAATAAAAAAAATAAGAAAAATAAAATTATTTTTAATTTTGTTCAAATTGATAATTAATTTTGGAGAGAGAATTTAATTTAATTTAGAATTGAATATAAAAAAATTTAATTTAGTATTAAATAATATATTTTTTGTAAGCTTGGCAAGACTCTTCTATTTCATTTCAAAAAGAAGACAGGAATACATACTCATCCAACATTTGTTAGATGGCCTCAACCCACACACTGGGAAACCAGATCTGTTGGCCATCTACCTATATGAGAAGCCATCCAAAAATCAAACGTTTTCATAATGTTTAGAAGTGCAATATAGATCTAAATATCCTTAACATTCCTAATATCAAGATATCTACAACAATATGTAAATTTCTGGGAAGTTAAACTAAACAATTATCAAAATTTTCCAAAAGAAACAACCATGCTAATCTGACATTCATTTGACTAAAGAGTCCACATGTACCAGTTTTTTGGCACTGGAACCCGACAACTCAATCTGTGGAAGGAACGAGATATGCTTCTCAATCCGTCTAAGACGAACATTCTGATGGCATCCATGTATGGCACTCAGCATGTTTTTACTTGTATATGAATGGATGATGTATCTATGACCTAATAAATGATAAGGGAGCAAATGGCATGAGGAAACATTGGTTCATAACGATTCTCAGATAAGTCTGAGATCCCTACACTTAATTATGTTGTTTACACCTGTAGGTTACATGTTGATGATATGTTTGATGAAATGCCTGTCATGGCTAGTAGGGATCTAGTTATGGTCTTGTTTAGCTTATTGCTTTTACATCCTTGTTTCCTTGTATTCTTACCAATTTTAAGTCATCACTCCATTCTAGGCAATGTCCTGACCTAGGGGCAAAAAAAGGTGGCTCAAATCCCAGAAAAGTAGCAAAACAGAACGCTAGCCTAGAGACTAGCCCACTTGGGTAGTGCCTGGGGAGCATTATAACTCACCTGTGTAGTGTTTGGGGAGCCTTATAACTCACCTTGGTAGTGCATGGGGAGCGTTACTCTCACCTAAGTTGGTTAAAATAGTTGTAGGACCCAGAGATAGGTTGTCTGAGTGGTTGACTTGTCTCCTGAAGGTTTTGTGGATGATGTTGGATGACTATGTGTGATGTTTCGTCAATTCCACTTCCTTAAGGTCGCCTAGGAGGTCAAATCTAATCATAGTAGCCTTCATCTCATGTTTACCCCAGTTGGCATGGTTACTTGGGTGGATGTGGGAGGAGGGTGTTACAGAGTGGTATCATAGCATGGTTCAACTCTCGGACTAGATGGGTAGTGTATTGATCATGCATGCATGTCAGTTGCATGTGTGTCTCTTACACTTGCATATCGCATGTTTTGTTGCATTGGCTTGATAATTGGTTATGGTTGTAGTATGTCTATCATGGAGAATTTGATGTTAAGTTTGTGGAATGCATCTGTCATGAGTATGTGACTGGTTGTATATTGTTATATGCCACTTACATGTTGTTGTATGTCGCTTGATTACATCCTTGCATGTTGGGTTGGATTCTTGTATGTTTGGTTACATGCATCAGTTTTGTAGGTTGATTACAAGAATTGATCACTTATGCTTGACTACATGCGTTTATGTGTAGGTGTAATTGATTTTGCATTGATTATGCATGTTGATAGTTGCATGTGCCATTGTGTATAGTGGAGTAATGGTTATTTTCATGCATGAGGTAATGGTTCGTGAAGTTGATATGGTCATGCATTGATGACTGGACTCTAGCTAGAAGGATGTGTATATGGTTTTGTACTCATGTGTTATATTTCTATATGCAGTCATTATGCATGTATGGTCTTGGTTATATTATGCATGAATAGTAGGTCATACATGCCTTGTGAAGTCTTCGTATGCAATTTAGGTCATTATGGTGCTATTGGTATGTTATGATGCTAGTGTTAGCTGAGATAGAGTAGGAGATGCAGACTAGCAAAGTGAGGTTGCAACATTAGACTTTGGGGTAAGAGCAGATCATCATACAAGTATTGTATGTTTGGCATGCAGGTATGTAAGTTAAGAATTTTTATATGCATTAGGTTTATATACATTAGGTTTATTTACATGACTTTTGATGTTATGGTTACGTTCATGATAGATGTTAGTTGATTAGTGTAGTTATATGCACATCTGTTGGATGGTCAAGAATGATGGTAAACTGTGGTTTTGCTATTGTTGTTTTATATTAGATAACCTGGTGATTATTTTATATGTTGTTGATGAAGTCTATTATAGGTTAACTTGATATTATTAAATGATAGTTAACTTGATGATTAGGGTTATTTCATTGAGATCTTGATGTTCTAATTTGGATTGGTCATATGCGTGATGGTTATGTTCATTGCATGGAAGATCTTGATGTTAAATGTATTGTGTTAACCTGGTTTGACCTATGCAGATGGTTATGGTTGCAATATTCAAGTATGAGTCGACATATTTATGATATGGTGTCATACTAATTTAGACTGATCGTACATATGTGATTGTTATGCATGAATGACAAATTCTTATGAGCTTATGATGTGAACATGTTAGTTAGTGATTGTTATGGATAACATGATCTTATTTATGTTTAAGTTGATGTGTTGAAACAATTGATATGTACTTGAGTGTGGTAGGTGAGAGTTGTAGCATTATGTATATTAACTATGAGTTGACTATGGATTATGACATGATTGTTAGTCTTGGTAAATATTTATTTCAAGTTGATAGATATGACTACCTTGATATTTGGAACATGTGGTTGACATGTGTGAGTAGTTGCAAGGAAAAGGTCAAAGAAAGGAATTGGGAAAGAATTCCTTTGGCTATGTTTGGAAACTTTAATTCCAAACGAATGAGTGCTTCGCACACATGATGTCTTCTTAACCTTGATTTTGTCTATCATTATGTGGATATGTCCCAGATTCATGAACATGTACTTGATAGGTATATTAGCTAGTCTTTAATTATAGGTGGATCTGTCAAAGGATTGGAGTTCCTTGAGAGATGGCATGAATGTGTTTAGTTGCAAGCAACATGATTGGCATAACAAAATAAGGTAACTTATGTATTTTTATGTATATTTATGCAGTGACATTATGTGTTTATGGTAGTATGATGCAGGGGATTGCATGGCAAAAGAGGTTATCATGAAACCTTGAAGAAGGCTCAGGTCGAGATTTCTTGGGGAACCAAGGGGACTAAGTCATGGTTTTTGTTGTTAGTCTTGTGCTTTTGGTCTTTCATGATTTGTTGGGCTTGATTCGCGGCTTTGTTTACGTCTTTTGTATGGCCATACCACTTTGTTTGTGGAGTCGTGTTGTTATTAGTTTTCATGGTTTTCTTCTTGTTTGTTTCTTGTACTTGCATTTTAAGTTTTAAGTCTTGGGAATTGGTTGGGAAAGAGAAAAGTTAATGGAGCTCGGGGAGAGATGAGTCATACCCAATAGGTAATGTAAGACATAGATGAAGCTTGGTGCATGAGTGAGCACAACAAAATGTAAGACTATGACAGTCGGTTGGACTGGTTGGGTCTATTGTGGTAAATGAATGGTGGCAGTAAATGCATGAGAAAGGTAACCAGAAAAGGTAAAGTAAATGGATCTGATGTGTCAGATGCCTTGGCTATGATGGGAACTGTTGTTCTCAATGTCATGCATGTTGTGCATGAATAAAGGAAGTTCTCTTAAACCTTGACCTTGATATATGGTAATAATTATGTTGATGTTTATATATGTATACATGCAGGTGTATATGTATGTCATGTTTGAGAAGATTGTCATGGATCATGATTATTAACGCTAATTATGTGTATATATATGTATGTATGATCGTTGTCTAACATGATCATGATTTTATATGCTAATGTTTACGTATATGTATGTATCCATATATCTATGTCACTGTTTGACAAGTTCATCAAGAATATTCCTTGTGGAGGAATGATTTTTTATGCAGGTGAATGGCATGAAGAAATTCCTGGTTCATGAGAAATCAAGTTGGAAGAGTAGTCACAACAAATATATGAGGTCAATATCATGTGGTTATGAATTGATATTATATGCTTGAATTATACCTATGTTTTGAGAGGTAATGTGGAAGGATACATCAGCGAAGTGAAAGCATTGTGGTCTGCGTCATGCTAAGATAAGCATGGATAAGACATTGGAAGCAAGGTTTATTGGTAAGAACAATGTGGTTTTGGATGTGTGGTATTATTGTTATGCATATGTTGTATATGTTCTACATGTTGCATCTGTGATGTTTTGCGCATGCAGCGTTGTATATATATATTGTGTGTACGTGTTGTTTATGCAAAGCTATGTACAAGGTTTTAATGTTTCATATTTAGTGTTGGGTATAGATGGTGCTATGTACATGTGGATATGCGGTATTGTGTACATATTTTACTGTGTGCATGATGGATATGTGGTATTGTGTATAAGTGGTGTTGTGTACATGTCGTGCATGTGGCACTGTATACACATGGTGTCGCGTACATGTCGTGCATGTGGTACAATGTACATGTGGTATTGTGTACACATTGTACATGTTGTGCGATGTACATGTGGCATTGTGTGCACGTTGTGTGGGTGGTGCCGTGTACATGTGATGTTGTGCACATGTTGTGTGGGTGGTTGCAATGTACAAATGGTATTGTGTACATATGGTACATATGGCTAGTGTACATGTGGGTTTGAGTGCATGTCGTACATGCTGTGTTGCGGGTATGCACTACTATTTATTTGCATTGTGTAGTCATGTTATCGTGACATATGTGTTGAGTCCCAAACTTACATCTTCCCTATATACCTTTTTAGCCTTTTTCTCCAGTTACTTGAACCTCCAAGCTATCAAATCATTGCATATTAGTTTAAAAAGAGCATATAAATGGTTTCCTAACTATGTCTTGTGACTGTTGTTTGATTTAGATTTTTTCTCAATCAGCTGCGGAATCTTCTCACTTTCCGCAACCACAATCAGTTTCCACAGCCTTTTTGTTGAAGTCTATGTTACAGGTGTCTACTGGAGAATCTGACTACATGGGCAAGCTACAAATGATGTGGACATAGAACATGTCCCCTTGGTTTAGCCGAATCACTCACAGAATCCCGCAGTCAAAGCCAGTCAAACAATGGTCAACACGAGGAGTTTTACGGTGGCAGGACTCTGCTTTTCATCACGAGGAGGATTGCGTGGCAAGATCCTAAATCTCAAGAGGTGTGCTAACACCTGGGGACTGCCCATGAACTGAATCTAACAAGCCACCCTCCTTGGATTTATTTCTCACGGCTACCATACTGCTAGATTTCCGAATATGGTCATTTACGTGTCTGTCTACCAGCGCAGACCTTAGGAATTAGTTATGTATTTCCTACTATAAATAAATCATCCTCGTATGCATATAGGCTAGCTTTTGATATGTAATATTGACTATTTTTACGAGCCATCGTGTCGTGACTTAGTCCTTATGTTATGGCTATATTTCAATATATGAGAAGGCACTGCTTTTAAGTTCAAATCCGTGACTGATTTCTGATTGGCCGAGGTTGCAGAGGGCCCTTGTACACCAAGGTTCTTTAGTTGTTGTATAGTTCCATGTTTTCTTCATTTACGCTCTTGATGCCATAGATCTTTGCTTGTATATATTACATTGCTCATGGTATTCATGTTGTTTGTTGTTCATAGTTTCTTTTATGCTTTCTAATGACTGTCAACTGATCAGTGTTTTCATTTCAGGTTCTAATAGATAGCCTCGGCAAGTGCACATAGCTTTTTGATGACTAATGACATGATGGAATTATCTTTTCCTTCTACTGATTTGTTTTCTTAGTTCTAATTGCAGCACTGTTTATTTCTTTCAGTTTTTCTTTGTTCATTTACTTTTCTGCAAGATATTAGACTATTCATGTCATTTTTAGTAACCTCCTATAGCCAGAGCGAGTCGAATGGTGAGGGATTGAGTGTGAATGTATAGTTTGATACTAGTTTATTTGCTTTTGCAAGTTAGTGATTAGATTACTCATATCAGTTTCGATTACCTCCTATAGCCAGAGCGAGTCGAATGGTGAGGGATTGAAGGATGAATGTGTAGTTTGATCTTAGTTTTATTTTATGAAATTTAGATATGAGATTACTCAAGTTGTTGATGATTACCTCCTATAGCCAGAGCGAGTCAAATGGTAAGGGGTCAGAAATGAGTTGATGTGATATGGTTTAGTTTACTTTGCTTACAGTTTTTTTCAATTGCTTTGAGTTCAGTTTTTCTTTTTATACAGCAGCAAGGATACTGGGTTTCATAGTCACTAGTTTACTGTTTGGTTTAATTAGAATTTAGGTACATCTTTAGTTTCTCTCAGTAATTGATTTCATCATTGCAAGTTTGAAAACCTTTTGAACACTTTGAAGTTTGGAAATTATTTTAAAGGTCACCATTGCCTTGAACACTTTTATCCATACTTGATTATTAGAATTACCATCTCACATTAGGAAATCAACAAGAAGATAAATCCAAAAACAAATCAAAAATAAAAAATGACAAAGAAATAAGAAAACGGTTATCTTGCATATATAGTGCACTTCACTTCAGCAGTTTACGACTCCCGGATTGACAATTTATATAACAATTTAGGACACACTAAATTGTCCAAACATTTTGGCACCGTTGCCGAGGAAGTGAAACCAGGTAGCCAATTTCTTAAAAAAAAAACAAGAATATTTCAAGGAAGGTAAAAATTAATGATTTCTCAAAGTATGCTCTCCTCTTGCACCTAGTGTGACTTGGAGGATCAGAAAAGAGAGTTATTGATTCAATAATTTCTTGAGTATGCTCTCTTCTTGCACCTAGAGTGATTTGGAAGATCAGAAAGAGAATTATTAACCCGACTTGAAGAAAATAAAAATGACATGCATAGAACAAGAGATTCTAGGGGAAGGTTTATAGCTAGGGCTTAGAGTTCAATTTTTACAACTCCATCTACTCCAAGGTATAGACAAGATACACCTCCATCATCTCCAACTCATACTCCTAGCCTTAGGATCCCTGGAATTCAAGAGGCTGTAGTTGAATTAGGAGACTCTCCCACACTATCCACCGAATCTAAGTCAGGGAAATACCCTTTCTTTACTTCTACAGGAAAAAACATTGTAATCGAGGAAGTAGAATCACCTGAAGAAGAAGAGGGAGAAATTCCTCCTCGTTCACCATTAGTAGAAAAACCAGAGGACTCTGAAATCTCTGAGGAATCTATCATGACAGAGGAAGTAGTAAACGGATTTGGAGGAGGTAGAGGTAGAGGTAGAGGAGGAGGAAACAATGGGGGAGGTAGAGGTAACAACGGGGGAAACAGGGATGGAGATAACTCATTTGGATTTCCTATAGTTGATGAGGAATCTCGAACAACAATGAAAAACATCTCACCATCTGTCCTCCCAAACTTTTATTGGTTGCGAAGTGAGGATCCTGAAACATTTCTATCTGAGTTTGAAGTCGTGTGCCGAACTTATGATTATATGGAAGACGCTCAAAAACTCAAATTGTTTCCTTCAACATTGAAGGGAGCTGCTCTAAAATGGTTCATGGGATTAGACACTCAATCTATTAGGACTTGGAATGATATGAAACAAACATTTTTGGATAGATACCTAGACTATTGTATGCCCACCAATCATAAGGATGAGGTATTCAAAATGGTACAAAAAGAAGATGAAGAACTTGGAGGATTTACTTGAAAGATTTCAATACAACCTGAAAAGAGCAAAAATGAATAACCTAGATGAGGAAACCTTGAAAGCCCTTCTATTAAAAGCCATTAGAGATGAATGGATAGATATTTTGAATATGATGGGGAAAGGAGATATATCTCAACTTCCACTTCATGATATAGCAGAGCTATGTGTCCATCTCTCATGGGGGAAATCTAAAACTGGAAAAGGGCCTAGAGATCCTTCTCTCCTTAGAGCAAACAAATCTGCAACTGGATCGGTTAGTAGGGTTGAGATTGGCAACATGCTTGATGAGTTCAAAACTAATATTTTAGGGAGTCTTAGTGAGCAACTAGACACCCTTAAGATACAAAACAAGCAGAAAGCAGAAGCTGAAGCTTTGGCCATCTTTTGTCCAAAATGTAGGAAGAAACATGCTCTAAGGGAATTCCCCTTGGATGCAAAAGTTGTAGAAACATGTGTGATTTGTTCAGAAAGCCATGAGACCAAGGATTTTCCTTCAATTCCTGGGCTCAAAGCTATCTTTCAAGAAGCCCCAAATTCAATTGAGTCTCTCTGTTTCTTTTCAAGGAGACCTTGGCAGGGGCAACAAAATCAAGGGTTTAACAACCCCACGAACTTTCAACCCTCACCAAATTGGAATTGTTGGAAACAACCTTGGTCCCAACCTCAAAATCCATTTCAATCATGGGTACAAGGTATGAAAAATCCTTATGGGATATTTGTTCAATTTTATCAATATCCTCCATCTTTTCAAAATCAACAAGCTCCACAACTTCCAAATCAAAATCCACAACTTTCATTACCATTTCCACAACAACAACAACCTTCTCAACAGAATCCAACTTTCAAACTTTTGCTTCCATTCCAACAAAAGACAAATCAACTACCTTCCCAACCATTGCCAAATCCCAATAATAAAAACCCTCAAAATGCTTACATGGTAGAAGGACAACAATTTCCTACCTATATGATTGTTCCTCTCAATGATGTACAACTCAGATCTGGTAGAGTTTTAGACAAGCATTCTATAGATGCTCAAAAGCAAAGCATTTCTGAGGAAGATTATCTTAAAGCCAATAAAGGTTCTGAAGAATCTCTTCAAAACCCAAGCACTCAAGAAGAAAAAGAAAAAGATCAACTCCCACAACTCCTATAGTTGAGCAACCTGCATCTTCACCCACACCTCCTTTTCCTGAAATATTACAAATTGATAAAGGAGTGGGAAAACAAATCTTGTTGCCTGACTATGATTTTCTAGATGAATTAAAGAATGTCTGTATCAAGATTCCCTTGTTACAAGCCATTAGAGAGATTCCTATTCTAGCAAAAACAATAAAGGAGTTGAGTCTCAAAAGACCAGGAAGGAAACCAAGAGATACAAGGAAGAATCACCTGGTAGAAAAATTGCAGGACTATCATGTATTTGGGAACATTAAGCCATGCAGAAGTTATGTAGATCCCGGTAGTCCAATTGTCAAAACACATATCAATGGGGTAGAAATTCCAAATACTTTAATTGATTTAGGGGCTTCTATCAACATCATGAGTAGACAGACTATGGAACAGCGAAAACTTCCTAATCTTCTTTTTACACCTACTTTACTGCAACTTGCAGATCGATCAATTATCAAACCAAATGGTGTATTAGAAGACATTTCGGTCTCCTTAGATTCTTGGGAATATCCAGTGGATTTCATGATTTTAACTCCCCAGAGTGATCTAGGAGGGCACCCACTCATTTTAAGAAGACCTTGGCTAGCTACGGTTGATGCTTTTATCAATTGTAAATCTGGGAATATGTATATTTCATATGGTAATTTGACAAAGAAATTCAATCTGTATCCTTTAGCAAAAACAATTACCGAAGTAGGAGATAATGAATGGGTCGATGATGAAGACACTATACAACCTGTCTTTACCATTTCTGAAATCAGTGAAGATAGTCAAATTCTGAAACATTAGAAAACTTTGAAACATTTTCAGAATATGACCACACACAATTTCAGTTAAATTCTAACATTGAGTATCTATCATCTAGACAAATGTCTCTTTACTCTATGGAAGAGTTT
>APFE030911770.1:55582-68218 GCA_000404065.3 Pinus taeda | reverse complement strand
TCAGGTATTAGATACTCTAGCAGGCAAAAAGTACTTTTCATTTTTGGATGGTTTTAGTGGCTATAATCAAATTCAGGTGGCACCTGAAGATCAAGATAAGATCACATTCACCTGTCCATGGGGAACTTTTGCTTACCGAGTGCTTCCTTTTGGATTATGTAATGCACCTACGACAGTTCAAAGGGAAGTACTAGGAATCTTTTCTGATCTAATCCATGATTGTGTAGAGGTCTATATGGATGATTTTATAGTTTATGGTGATTCATTTCAAGAGGCATTAGAGAATTTGTAAAAAGTCCTTATAAGATGTAAAGAAACAAACCTTTCATTGAGTCATGAAAAATTCTTTATGATGTTTACTGAAATGATTGTTTTGGGACATCATATTTCAAGAGATGGGATTAAAGTTGATAGATCAAAAGTTAAAGTCATCTCCAAGTTGCCTATTCCAAATTGTCAAAAAGATGTTAGAAGTATTATGGGATTCATTGGGTACTATAGAAGATTTATAGAAAACTTCACCAAACTAGCATCTCCACTCTTCAAATTGCTTACAAAAGACTGCGAATTCAAATGGGATCCTGATTGTCAATCAACATTTGAAACTTTGAAAACAAGAATATCTGAAGCACCCATTTTGAAAGGGCCAAATCGGAAACTTCCTTTCCATATTTCTACAGATGCTTCAGATACAACTCTAGGAGTTGTGTTGGGTCAAAAGGATTTAGTTCCTTATGCCATTTACTATACTAGTAAACATTTGACTCCCACTGAGTTGAACTATACTGTGACTGAAAAAGAGTTCTTAGTTGTTGTTCATGCAATCAATAAGTTTAGACATTATATAACACGCTATGAAACTTTTGTCCATACTGAGCATTCCACGATTATATATTTAATGAAAAAACCTGTTACTAATGGCAGAGTTACAAGATGGCTTTTACTTTTACAGGAATTCAATATTACTGTGTTGGATAGACAAGGAAAACAATATAGAATAGTTGATTTCTTGTCTAGGATCCAAAATACTAAAGAAGATTCTGTAGAGGATAAGTTTCTAGATGAATATTTATTTGCAGTGACTACTAAGACTCCTTGGTATGCAGATATTTCTAACTATTTGGTTACAGGGCAACTACCTCCACATCTATTTCCTAGTGAAAAAAGAAAAAATTATTCAGGAGAGTTCAAAATATTCATGGATTTCTAACGAATTGTTTAAAACAGGGCCAGATTGTGTGATCAGAAGATGTGTTCGGGAAGATGAAATGCCTGACATCCTCAAGGCATGTCATGATGAACCATGCGGTGGAGACTTTGCTGACAAAATGATGGCCTATAAAATAATTTCTTTAGGATATTATTGGCCTTCCCTCTTCAAGGATACAAAAGAATATGTCAAAAGTTGTGACAACTGCCAAAGAGTAGGGAAACCGACTCTTTCAAATTAAATGCCATTACAACCACAGGTACTCTTCGAACCCTTTGAAAAATGGGCTTTAGATTTCATTAGACCCATTAATCCACCATCTAAGCAAAAGAAGTATATATTGGTATGCACTGATTATGTCACTAAATGCGTAGAAGCCAAAGCATTACTTTCTGCTACTGAAAATTCAGTTGTTAGTTTTCTTTATGAGGATATTTTTATTCACTTTGGTGTCCCAAGAGAAATTGTGACAGATCAGGGAAGTCAATTTACATCCAACATGATGGAGAAGCTGATGGAAGAATACAAAATAAAGCACAAAAAATCTACTCCTTACCATCCGCAAGCAAATGGCCTAGTGGAGTCTACAAACAAAGTTATTGAAAGCATCATCACCAAAACTGTTCATCTACACAGAAGAGATTGGGTTGAAAGGCTTCCTGAAGCCTTATGGGCCTACAAAACTACATGGAGGAATACAACAGGACATTCTCCCTATGAACTTGTTTATGGGAAAGAAGTCCTACTCCCCATTGAGTTTCAAGTCAAAACTTTCAAGATGGTAGTTCAGTTGGGGATGGATCTATCAGAAGCCCAAAAGCACAAAATGGAACAATTGAATGAGCTAGATGAGATCAGACAAGAAGCAATCCTAAGAACTGATCTAGTTCAACATCAAAGAGCTAAGTGGCATGACAGATATATCAAAGAGAAAAAGTTTCAAGAGGGATATTGGACATTACTATTTGATTCCAAGTTTAAAGACTTCAAAGGTAAATTTCAGACCCATTGGCTTGGGCCATATGAGATCGAAAAAATATTTAGCAATGGAGTTGTAAGAATCAAGACCATTGATAAATTTCAAACTACTCTTATTGTGAATGGCCACAGATTAAAGATTTATCATAAGCCACTCTCAAAAGAGGAATTTGTCAAAATGTTTCAAGAGAATTCTGCAATAAGGCTGGTGAAGAAGAATCCTTCTTCCCCACCAGCCTAGCCTTTGTTCTTTTTTGTTAAAAAAATAAAAAATAAATAAATAAATAAATTGTACAAGCCTGAAAACCAATCACTAATTGGCAGTCTTATACAGAAAATGTAGAGTGAAAATCAGGAACACTTGACACTCTATATTTTCCAAAAAAAAAATCTCTCTTTATTTCCCATTTCCACTTCACTTCATTTCCATCCCACTCCATTTCATTTTCATTTCACTCCACTCAACTTCATCTCACTCCATTTCATCCATTTCATCAATAAAAGTCTTTTTCATGACCATTTCCATTCAGATAGTTACTATCTAACTATCTCTATTCAACCAAGTGGTTGCTATACCAGTTTCCGCAGCTAGAATCAGTTTCCGTAGCCAGAAGCAGTTTCCGTAGCTACCACTATGTTTTTCAAATTTACGGTCAAGATGTTAGTGCAATAATCATGAGAATGCAGGTATGACTAAGCATATGCTATGAAGACATTTACATGGAGCATCTACAGACATCAATAAGGAGAAATTGATTAAGGGCTAATGGACAACAAATGACAAGGATTGCAAGGTATGAGAAAAAATTTCTTTCAAATAGCAATCAAAGGCACAATTTTGCATAGTTATTAAACCTTAAAGCTCACTATATGCAATGATTACCAAAATAGCTCCATTACCATTCCACGACCTTACTCCATGAACCATGCATTTATTCCCTAAATGGTCTCATGATTAATTTTCGGGTTTAACTCGTAGATGACTGCACTTTCACACTCCACTTGTACTCATGAGATGTGACCCATTTAATTACGGCTCCTCTCCACCATACTATGCGCAGCCATTTCATCAACGTGTAACGTCTCTTACGCAACCGTTTAGTTCAAAAATTCCGACTCCACTTCACTCCCCTACCCTTTTGTTAAAGCCACATCTCATTCAGATACATCTCCACTCATTTTGTGAACTCACTTCATCTTCTCATCCTCTGTTTCTGCTTACAGTTCCTGAACACTCCCGTTACCCGTTATCCATCTTCCATTTCCAGCCACTATTTTCCATAAACCCTGCAACCTAGCCATCTTACCTCTGTCAAACCCTCATACGCAGTTGAATTTCAAACAAAGGAAAGGATGGGATGGTTATTGAGGGAAGAACCAGAAGGATCTAAGTTCTTAGAAGGACACCCTCAAGTAAAAGATTTGCTGAAGAAGGCTAAATGGCTCTGCTTCATTAAAAAATTTAAGGGCCACAATAAGGAAGTAACAAAAGCCTTTGCAAGGTCTTTCAACGACTAGGTGGTGGAGATTGGAGACCTTAAGTTCACGGTCACTGAAGCATCAATTGCAGCTGCCATAGATTTGCCCCAGGAAGGTGAGCGTTGGTTTAAAAACAAAATTTTGGACGAGCAGGCATGGAGAACTATATTACGTAACCCAGGTATGGACGTTATTGTATTCACAAAAGGAATTCTTGTTCATGCATTAAAAGAAGAATGGGCCAGTTTATTGTTAATCATCCAAAAGTTTATCACTTGTGAAGGCCGATTTGGGGAAATTTACATGTATCATACTAGGCTATTGATGAACTTCTTAGACAAGCAAACCCTTAATCTGCCCTATTTCTTATTGATGATCTTGAAAAAGATGAGCACCACAGTTCAAAAGAAAATAGGGGACATAGAACCTCATTTATATCATCATGGACTCGTGAGGATTCTAATTGAAGATCAATTAAAGAAAAACAAAGATACTTGGGAACGGTTTCTAGTAAGAAACTACTTTCAAGAGCCATCTGAGGCACCTGAAAGCAGTACACCAAAGGCACCAAGAAGGAGTAGAAGAAAAGGAAAAAGTGCCATAATCCAAGACCTATTGGCAAAACTAAAGAAGTTGGTCAAAAAGAGAAGGAGGAAAGAACTAAGGACAGAAAACAGAGAAAATTAAAGGGAAAAAGGAACATAGAAGATGTCTACCAATCACTAGAGCCATCTGTAGAGGAAGACTATCAAGTGTTATCTGAGAGACTTGTGCATCTTCGAAAGCAAGCTGCCACAACTAAGAAGAAAGAAAAAGGAAAACAAAGCATGTAAGAAGAGAGTACTAGCCCACAGTATCTAAGAAGCAGGCTTAGAGGAAAGTGGAGGAAAACACAAGTAAAAGGACCCCACTTCATCAACTTTGGTGGGGAAACACCTGAGAAACCTCCAGCTGGCCGTAGTCCACCTCATCCTCTGCCAAATATTGGAACCAATCCTCCAGATGTTGATGTAAGTCCTTCTCGGCCAGACTTAGAAGACAGTCCTCCTCCTCAACAAAACTTTGAAGCCAACCCAAGGAAAACACCTGAAATAGATCCAAGACAGCAAGAGGTGTATGATTACCTCGAATCCTTAGAGAAGACAGCTGCAGGCCCGAGCACATCATCCACTTTTCCTCACATAACACAAGATGCACAAGTCCAATCCTTGAAACAAGAAGTGTTTGAACTGGAGGTTTTAAACATGCATATTAAACAAGAAAATGAAGCATTAAAGGAGCAAATAAAAGTGGACAAAATCGTTCATGATAATACTATGCTACATTTGGGACTATGGCAGAAAAAGAACAAGAAATTAAAGAAAAAGTGCAGAAAGTTGAGCAGGGAATTAATCAATCTCAAATTCAGATGTTTGATAAAGAAACCTAGGATGGTGGTAGCACCAAGAAAGAAGAGAAGAGGACTGGATGTACTAGCAGAGGCTTCAGAATACACAGATTAAAGGAGGATTACTAAAATTTTGGTTGCATGAGGACATGCAACACCTTCACAGTGGGGGTATGTTGAGTCCCAAAGTTGCATCTTCCCTATACACCTTTTTAGCCTTTTTTTCCAGTTACCTGAACCTCCAAGCTATCAAATAATTGCATGTTAGTTTAAAAAGAGCATATAAAATGGATTCCTAACTATGTCTTGTGACTGCTGTTTGATTTAGATTTTTGCTCAGTCAACTGTGGAATCTTGTCACTTTCTACAATTAGCTCAACTTTCCGCAACCTTTTTGTTGAAGTCTATGTTACAGGTGTCTATTGGAGAATCCGGCCACATGGGCAAGCTGCAAATGATGTGGACATGGAACGTGTCCCCTTGGTTCAGCCGAATCACTCACAGAAGACCGTGGTCAAAGCCAGTCAAGCAGTGGTCAACCTAAGAGTTTTGCGGTGGCAGGACTCTGTTTTTCATCACGAGAAGAATTGCGTAGCAAGTTCCCAAATCCCAGGAGGCATGCTAACACCTGTGGACTCCTCCGTGAACCAAATCTAACAGCCACCCTCCTTGGATTTAATTCTCACGGCTACCATACCGCTAGATTTCTGAACATGGTCATTTACGTGTCTGTTTACTAGCGCAGATCTTAGGAATTATTTATGTCATTTCCTATTATAAATAAAGCATCCTCATATGCATATAAACTAGTTTTTGGTATATAATTTTGACTGTTTTATGAGCCACTGTGCCGTGACTTAATCCTTATGTTATGACTGCATTTCAATATATGAGAAGAAATTGTTTTTAAGTTCAATCCGTGATTGATTTCTGATTGATCGAGGTTGCAGAGGGCCCCTGTACACCAAGGTTCTGTAGTTACTGTACAGTTCCATGCTTTCTTCATTTATTTTCCTGATGCCATAATCGTTTTCTTGTATATATTACACTGCTTATGGTATTCCTGTTGATTGTTGTCCATAGTTTCTTTTATGATTTCTAATGACTGTCAACTGATCAATGTTTTTATTTCAGGTTCTAATAGATAGTTTGGGCAAGTGCACATATCTTTTTGATGACTAATGACATGATGGAATTATCTTGTCCTTCTGCTGATTTATTTCCTTAGTTCTAATTCCAGCACTGTTTATTTCTTTTAGTTTTTTTTTGTCTATTTACTTTTCTGCAAGATAGATATTAGAATATTCATGTCATTTTCAGTTACCTCCTATAGCCAGAGCAAGTCGAATGGTGAGGGATTGAAGTATGAATGTATAGTTTGATATTAGTTTATTTATTTTTGCAAGTTAGTGATTAGATTACTCATGTCATTTTCAGCTACCTCCTATAGCCAGAGCGAGTCAAATGGTGAGGGATTGAAGCATGAATGCGTAGTTTGATCTTGGTTTCATTTTATGCAATTTAGATATCAGATTACTCAATTTGTTTATGATGACCTCCTATAGCCAGAGCGAGTCGAATGGTGAGGGGTCATAATGTGAGTTGATGTAATATGATTTAGTTACTTTGCTTACAGTTTTTGAATTGCTTTGAGTTCAGTTTTCTTTTTATACAACAGCAAGGATACTGGGTTTCAAGGTCACTAGTTCACTGTTTGGTTTAATTAGAATTTAGGTACATTTTTATTTTCTCTTAGTAATTGATTTCATCATTGCAAGTTTGAAAACCTTTTTGAAAACTTTAAAGTTTGGAAATTATTTTAAAGGTCACCATTGCCTTGAACACTTTTATCCATACTTGATTTTTAGAATTGCCATCTCATATTAGGGAATCAACAAGAAGATAAACCCAAAAACAACCAAAAATAAAAAATGACAAAGAAGTAAGAAATCGGTTATCTTGCATATATAGTGCACTTCACTTCAGCAGTTTACGACTCCCGGATTGACAATTTATATAGCAATTTAGGACACACTAAATTTACCAAACAATAGGCCACTCATTTCCTTGATCATCATTTTGGGTAAGAATCCTTGCAAGAGAAGTACTAGAATAAAAAGTCTATAATAGGAAATATTTGCCAAAATATATACTATACAAATTTGGGGCTTCAACTATTTATTGTTTGATTTTGGAGAAGGAATATTTTTCCCTTTTATCCCATTTGTAGACTGCATCCTTCTTGATCATCTCCTGTAACGACTTAACGATCAATGCATAATCTGAGATGAACTTTCAAAGGAAGTTAATTTTCCCGAAGAAGGATTGCATGGATTTCTTATTCACAGGAAAGGGAATTTGAGCAATGGTCTTAACCCATTCTAGGTCCACTTTAATTCTTCTCTTAGCTATGATGTGGCCCAAGATATTACCCTTAAACACTCCAAATATTCTATTCTTTAGATTTAAATATATACCATATTTTTGACATTGCTCGAAAATCTATCTCAGATGAGAAAAGTGATCATATTTTTCTTTGAAAATATTGTAACATCATCCAAGTACACCACAAAACTTTGTCCAATCAAATGATGGAAAAAAATGTCCATATCCCCCTAAAATGTAACACTTGCATTGATGAGTCCAAAAGGCATACACTTAAAAGTGAGCGTACCCCACTTTGTCCTGAATGTGGTTTTATGTCTATCGGGTTTGTTATCACCTAGATTGAACCTCTGGCTGAAGGAAGGCAATTCCAGGGTAACCACAAACCATGCTTAGCCAAGTAGGTAGCCCTACTAGGCCAAGAGAGGGCTCTCTCCATAAGGATATTAGCCAAGATGACTGGATCAAGAAAATGATATTAGGCTAGGTATAGTAGCACAAGGTTTGATTTGATTTTGAAAGGTTTTGCTGGATCAGGAGGAGCCAAACAGTTAGGGCAAGGAAATTAGGTCAAAATTGCAGGGTGTTCAATGGGGAAAGGTAGGCACAAATATTAGCGCTCTAGGGTTTGATGGGTGAGGCAATTCAAGACAGGTGAGGAGTTAGAAAGATCATGTAAGCAACATGGATTCTTCCTAGACTGAAGAAAACATAGATTGTGAAATGTCTACCCAAAATAGAGCATAAAGATATGGATTCTGCCTCTCAGACTTGTATACATTCACATAAAGGCAATGAAATGATGAAATTGAGTCAACAATACATTCTAACACATGAAAGCATAAGAAAACAAAACTGAATATCATACCACATAGATCCCAAAGAAATAGCTGGAACTTTTCATTAATCTCCTGCTAAAACTGATACAAAATGATGTCTCTTCAAAACATAAGCATCCAGCTGAGTCCAACCCTTTACAGTGAGAAAGAAGAAGAAGATATAGACATTGATTCAACCTCCTCCCATCCTTAGGGGTAGAATCCCTAAGATGAGGAGGTAAGCTAACCAAAATTCTAGGCATCCTAACAACTTGCCTCTAAAAGTGAGGAAACTGATTCATTTTTCCTCAAGATGACTTTTAATCTAATGAATCTACCTTCTAGTACTTATTATCCATCATTTTTACATGCCTAGCCATAATTTACATCAGTAAAACACCATCTATGAGAGGAAACCCAAAATTACAGTCAAGGCACAGTGAACTAGACACTCAGCACAATTTTTGTCCTATGTGCAGCGCCCAAGCCCTATGCGTAGTGCTTTTTCAGGTCCATTTTGGAGGGCTTCCTGGTGTCCCAATTGAGATCATGATAGATAATTGGAAATCTATTCAAGTATTATTTCCAGAACATCTTGAATTTCTTCATTTGAAGCTCATTTGACCCCTCAAAAATTGATTCTCCCAAGACTGCTTTTGTGTCCAAAAAAGGGCAAAAAGGTCATTTTTGGGGTGTTTTTTGACCTTTTGGTTGACCAGTTATGCTCTAAAATCTTAGAAAATTCTCTGGGTGCATGTACTCATCATTATAAATACAAAAATTCTTACCATTCCCTCATTGGATTCCCCTAGGAAAAGCAGAGGGCCAGTGGAGCTGCGCATAGAGCCAAAATTTATGTGTCAAAAATTGCCAAATTCTTCAAAAGGAATTTTTTTTTCAAAACTTGCTCAAAATTTGTGGAAAATACCACCATTAAGTATCTTTATCATCCAAGGAAGCTTTAACAAGCAACCTAAGCCTATAATCGTCCTTTTTGCCTTTGAGTGCTTGTTTTAGCCTTCTTTTCATTCGCGTGACCCTTATGTTGCAAATCTTGTTCTGGGTCCTGTAATGGTGAGCCATGTGCCTAATGATTTGATTGTCCCTAATGGCTTTTGTAGAAACTTATCTAAATGAAAATTAACCCTATCAAGCCAAGTTTCTCTATCCTCCTAAATCTCCTTCTCAAGCCTTTGTTTTGTAGTCAAGGTGGGTGGGGTTTCTTCCTCTTGCATTACTGACTTGCCTTTGTCACCTTGCCTCTTTGCTTTGAGAAGTTCCAGCTCCTTAAGGACTTATTTTTCACGTAGATTCTTGTTCTCTTTCTCAAGGTATGAAATGACATACTTAGCTCTCACCAAGTTGTCCATAAGTGCTTGGATTTGTGCATCTTTTTCCCTTATAGTTATATTTTAGTTTTTTGCCTCATATTGGGCCTCGAAGTCAACTATCTCAATGCTATGATGGATGTGTGGCTGTTATGGTTCATCATCTTCCATCAAATCAAATTACCTTTCCTCTTCATCATTGAGGCTTTCCTCCAGCATCTTTTCCTTCCTTTATGCACCCACTGCACCTGTTGTACCTGTTGTGTTGATGAAGAAGGCAAAGCCCCTTCCATAGTTTGTGGAGGAAGCATTTGTCTATGATTTGATGAAGAAGGAAAGGCCCCTTCCACATCAAGTGGAGTAAACACTTGCCTGTCTGCTGCAAACAACTTTCTAGCCCCTCTTTGATATGTTTTGTAGGCTTCTGGATTCTCAACAACTTTAGTCTCTTTAGCCTTTTGACTTTTTTCTACTTGGGCACTATTGGAAGGCCTTTCTGCTTCTTTGGGCACCGGTGGAGGAATTTGAGGACCATTAAAGATGTCATTGGCAATAAATGTATCCCAGGAGATGTTGAGGAGGTTGAGATGATGTAGCACAATCATCTTAATCAAGGAATAGTGATAGATACTACTCATATGCTAGGGGTATGGCATTTTCTGTACAATGTAGGCCATCTTCTCAATGTTCCTGAATAAGAAATACGAGATGTTAAACATTTTTACTCTTGTGAAGTGCATAAGAAGCCTAATATGATAGGTGTACAATCTAGAAAATCTACCCTCACATGTGAAATATTTCATAATGATCCTCATCATAGGGGCATATCTATCTTCAAGGAACTTGAAATGAAAGGTCCTATTCTTTTCGTTTCTATACCTAGATTTGATGTATGGCTCATAATAGTGCTCATCCAAATCTTGTGCCTTATACCATTTCTCCCCCACATTTTGAATCCTTGTAGCATTAGCAATGATGAAGGATGATACTGTAAATGTCACCCCGACAAGAGTTACCTTGTTATCACGGAGATTGGCTACAAAAGGCTTGGTCAACTCAGGATGATGTTGAAATCTTTCCACCTACTCATAAAACTCATAACAACCTAGATGCCTAAAACAAGTGACATTCATATGAGAAGCTTGTAATTCTTTGATGTTTGATGGTTCCTCCCTGATAATTCTACCTCTCTTGTGTGGTTTTATTTGATGCTGAGGTTCATCTTCCAAACTCTCACTGCCACTGTTTTCCTCCTCCTCATAATCTCTATCCTCTTTGTCCATGTTTGTCAAATTTTGAAGCTGGGTAACCCTAGAGAAGGTAATGAAGGAGTAAGTATTGGTGATTAGGGATAAGGGAAGGGGAGATGAACTTATGTGGTGTAGGATGGAATATATATAATATGAAAATGAGATGGAGGGTATTTTTCATTGATAGGGAATGTTTAGTAAATAGGGTTTAGGATTTTGCTTTGGGGATTAGGGAATAAGGGACATGGAGGGATTTGTTTGAGGGAATAGGGTTCAAGGAATAGGTGGATGGATGTATAGGATGGATTAGCATTTCAAGGAATGAGTGGAGGGATGTATAGGAGGGATTAGGGCTTCAAGAAATGAGTGGAGGGATCTGTAGGCAATCTAGGGTTTGATTTTTGAAATAGAAAACCAACTTCAAACTGACGAATTGAATGCCAAGAGGAAAGATTAGAGATTACACTTACTTGTTTATATGATATAGAAGGCAAACAACAAGTTTTGAGTGGTTGACAGAGTGTTTTGGCACTTTCTGGTCCTATGCGCAATGCCACCTACAGGTGCACAACGCTTTGTCTCTGCGTGCAACGCCGTTCAGATTTTCACTGGAGAAACTACTCTATGCACAACACTCCACTCCTATGTGCAGCACTCTGGCCTCTATGCGCAGTTCCTCCTCCAACTGCTCTGTGCACGATGCCCTGTCTCCTATGCGCATCACCTCTTGTCCTTAGCCACCAGTCGACCTTAATTCCCCCCCTCTCCTTCAATACTCTTCTCTCTCTTTGTCAAATGAGAGTGATGAGTTTGGAAAAGGAGTGTGACATTTTATATAGAGATTGATTTTGATTTTTCACTAGGAAAACTCACTTTCTAATGTTTTGAAACCTTTTCTCATTTCCTCCAAATCTCTGTTTAATACCTTTCTCTCATTGTCTTTTTTCAGGTGGATGATGCTCGGATTGAACTGATTTTTTCAGTGGTTTCACTTTCTTGTAGCAAGGAGAAATGTTTGGAGCATCTAGGAACACTTATTACACAAAATGGATTGGATTACATCAAAAGAATATAAATCAACTAAAAATACTCTGTTTCATCTCAAAAACATGTTTTTGAGATGAAAATTACATTAGTGACAAAAATCTTTATACAATCATCATGACTTATTGGAGATTACTCTATGTTTATTGGTCATCCTCATACCTTTGCTGCCCTTTATTCACAGTTGAAATCATGCTTTTTGACTTTGGAAATGAACCCTAAGACCTAATGGAAATACCTTGGAAATGAACCCTAAAAGACCTAATGAGACCTTGAAGGACTGAATTTCAAGATGACATAATAACCTCATGAATAATACAAATGGCATGATAAAAATAACTTTATGGATGATTCATAGTCAACAAGATATGAAATTATGCTAGCAAGTAATCACATTTAGGGAAGAGTGATGTTTTTGGACTAGGACTACCATCAGTGGCTAATTTTTTTGCATGACATAATGGAATGATAAAAAAATTTATGTGTGGGACACCTAAAATGAATATGAAAAGAGCAATTTTGATCATTGATGGCAGCATGCAAATATCGACTTTAACATTGGCTCCATTGGGGATGGTAGCTCCTTGGAGGTGCCAAGAACACCGTAGACCAAGTAGCCTTATCCATTGGGCATGGAGTAAAAAAAAAACACAATCTGAAATACATGACTGAATACTAATGACTCAAAGACACAAACTGACTTTTACTCAACTGAAAACTGACTCAATACTAAAACACAACTAACAAACTGAAAAAA